>JAMPIV010021578.1:0-218742 GCA_024509875.1 Oreohelix idahoensis | reverse complement strand
CTGTCTTACCTATCAAGCATGAGTCATCAATGCAGGATCTACGAACTCCTATAGTTGTGCAGCCCGTGTCTCTCAACACAGACACTTCCTGCTTTTGCACAAATCCTGGATGCAATTCCAAATGACCATTTTCTTCAAGAGAAGAGAGACAAGGCAGAGTGTGACCACAGATAAGCATAGGCTTACCGTCTGGTTCAAATAATGGCCTACACCCTTCGCAATTCTCATTGTTAAAGGTTTCTAATATGCAAGCCGAATTCACTCGTTCTGAATTATTAGCACAGACCTTTGCCAAATGTCCTGTTCCATTACAAAGACTACAGTGTAGCTGAGTATTGCTATCCTTTTTCGGACTATTGTTTGGAGAGTGTCTGACTACTCGGTCTGACTCCTTTTTCTCAAAGGATTTGTTTCTTTGGTAAGGTGAGCTTTTGCGAAATCGTCTTTGTTCCTGCTCGTTTGGCGCATCTATCTGGATCTGATTCCGCAGGTATTTATCCGGTCTGTCTCCAGTATATCTGTATTGATTTCTATCAGATTGATAGTTAAATTTCTTCCTCGGTGATCTATGGTCCCGATAATTGTCATACCGTGCAGGAGATCTGTCTCCTCGAAAGTAGGGTCTATCATAATTAAATCTTCTGGGGCCAAATCTATCGGCACTCTTCGATCTATGTTGATTGTAAGGTTTTCTAGTAATCTTTCCTATACTCGTTGAGAAAGTTTCAGAGATACTCTCCCTGTGTATGACCTTTCCTGGATGCGCGGTTACGTATTGGTGTCCTAATTCTGACATCAACCGATGTTTTTGGGCTTGCGTTCCTGGAAAAACGCAATAAGCTCCGATGAACACGATGACAATACCTTATCCCGTAACATAAGGTCGAAAAGCCCATCAAAGTCTTTAGTAATACCTTCCATCTCAATCCATCGATTTAATAGCTGAGTAATTTTCGCAATGAAATCCTCAAAATCCTGATTGACGCTTGGTCTCACGTCTCGGAAACGAGCCCGATACCCTTCCGCCGTTAGACGAAATTTCCTTAACAACCTCTCCTTGACTATGTCATAATTTGCTCTGTTGGTTAAAGGGATACTTTACACAGTTTCTAACGCAGATCCTGAAAGCAAATTTCCCAGCAGAACAGGCCATTACTCCTTCTTTATCTTCCAAGCCAAAACTTCTGCTTAAAAACGTTCCAAATACACGTCCATACTGTCCAAATCTTGATTAAAATTGGGTAACCGTAGTCTATAGGGACGTGAGAATTCTTTCCCACCTGAATCCTGCTTCCTGGACTCATTATCTAGCTTCTTCAGATTTATTTCTCTGTCAGCTTCAATTTTCTTCAACTCTTTCTCTGCTTCTATCTTGAATTTGTCAGCTTCTATCTTCTTCATCTCTTTCTCTGCTTCTATCTTCTTCATTTCTTTATCTGCTTCTATCTTCAATTTTTGGAATTCTCTCTCCTCACACCGTTCCATTCTATCATTTTCCTGTTTTTCTTTCCATTTTTTTCTGCCCATTCCTGTAGAGCAGGGCCTGTTAATGCTAGCTCTTTACCAACCTCAACAAATTCTAAGAGGCTAGCCATCGTAATATAATGTAATTAAATTACAATTTCTTAAAGCAGTACTCAGTGTACAAAAAAAAAATGCCTTTAGTATTCCCCACTGGAAAATTATCAGATATTGTACTAAAAAAACGAATCAAAATTATATGTAATGCCTAGTCAGAAATACTGACTGTACCACTCAAATAGGTGTATTCAGTATAATGGTGGGAAGTTATTCAACAGCATAATTTGCTGTACCCATGACACCCATAATATTTAAGCAGTGAAACTAAACACCACTGCAATATATAATTAATGGCAAACATACATGTGATTCTCAACCAGACGAGATAACTACGTCTACACAAGCAAAAATACCCAACCTACTCTTATGCTATCGGTACTGGAATTGAAATTGAGATACACTTCACTACAACAAAACAAACATAAATATAAACAATGATGACAATAATGAAGATGATCAAGACGACCTTACTACACGAACGAACACGACAGTACGGTGGAATAAGAAAAAAAAAATTCTCAGACAGCAGCAGATGTCTAATTATAAACCGTAGCTGTTAACAAATGAAAACAAGAGTTTGGGAAATTAACGTATGTACATGATAGTAAGAAGAATACAAGAGAATACTCCAATTAAACATGACAAAGAGACACGATTACACATATGACACCGTGCAAACAAACCAGACTTGCACCACTAATACACTAAAATGTGCAACATGAATTATGCAGGGCAGCCAATAGGGTCAGCGCTATGTGCCTGTGCTCCGGCACACAATTCACCTAGCAACAGTCCTAAAGAACAGTTTAGCATAATCTCTTTCCGCAATGCAAAAGAGAAAATCCTTAACTCACACAACAACCAAATGACACCAAAATTATACTTCTACGAAGACACAACAAAAACCTACAATAGACAATGAAGTGACCAAAGGTAGTATGTTGCAACACCACACCAGTTGGATGACGTCCTCACCAACCAAATGGAAAAGAGGTCACAGGAGAATGATTACTAATTATATAATATTATAAAGTAGAAAGGTACTAAAAGAAAAATAATTGTCCAATAATATATAATAATAGTAATAATACTACATTTAAAAAAATTAACTATAAATCAATTAAATTGATGATCTCCGCAGGTCTGGGTTCCTGATGATGACGTTGATATCTACAGCACTTTAGTCACTAATGATCCAATGGTCCACACAACGAACGACACGTTACAAAGTTACGTTAAGTTACAAATATTGTCAATTAGGATGACCCCTGAGTAAGGCACAACGTCCACGCTTGTCACCACATAGTGCCTTGTCTTCACTGAAATCTCACAGGGATGTCAAACAAAAAGTCAGACCACACGCATCAAAGTTATACCACAACTATATACTAGCTCGTCGTCAGCATAAGGCGAGGATTTGCCAGCTCCACTCCAATAACATCTCACGAGTTCATGAAAGATACCACCGTTTGCAAAGGTGTAGTGCAGCCTTCTACGTGAGAAAAAGTTCAGTACAGTTTATGATGATGGACTGCAGTGTTTTGTATAAGGCAAAGATCGTAACGTAAATCTAGTACTGTTCAGCTTCTGGCAACCTCCGTAACGACCGTGTGTAAAATATTGATACTGTAATGCACCAGTTCCATGTTCGGCATGCACCCCGTTTCACAAGAAGACTCAATCACTTGATTTCTACACAGGTACGTCGTCTCCTGAGCCAGTAAACACTGTGTAGTGGCAACACTGTCCCACTGTTGGCTTTCAAACGGCGCTGCAGCGGCCTCTAGTCTTGACTAGTCAGACGCTGAAATGAATGCTACCCAGGCTGCCATCAACTTGTTCGCCCAACCTGTACTAGCAGCAACATCTTCGTCCTCTCAGCCCTGCAGACAACAAAATTAATGTCAACGAACTTGCCACAACCTGGTTCACACCGCAGACGTTGGCCGACAACGGCGTCGTTTTCTTAACCAGAAGAGTGCTCAATGTCGCCCTGACATTTTGTTAGCACTGACACAACGTACTGTTCATAATAAATCCCCCACTTCACTGTGTATCGCTAATCCGTGACCCGTGACTCACTATTCAAAAAAAGTACCTGAGAACTACGTGACTGAAAAAAAAACAGGCCTACAGTGTATGTGAACTAAAATAGATGTCTGACCTGGCGCTGCATTGACGTGCAAAGATAATCAAACATGAGGACCCAAATAAGGGTGGAATTAGGATGCCGTCAAATTACCACCTCTATCGACACCAGGTATTACAATGCAAGATGTGGGTGTCTTATCTGGTTTAGATTGTTGCGGTGTGTGTGTTGCAGTAGAACAGTTCAGGGTACACCACAGGCAACATGACGTGTAGAGTCATAAAAATGGTAACTTCGCTTTAGGTTTATACCATTTATTGCACGCCACAAAACAGTCATGATACTTATGTTATCATCAGCATAGTATAACGAATGCAGCATTCAAACTCATGTTAACTGACAGTCATGTAGGAGTCAATACTCAATAGTTGTATGGAAAACAAATATCATAGCGAAGCTTGATAAATAATACATATAACTTCTGCAACCGTGGTCCGCTGCAGATCCTTAATGTTCATAGACAATAATAATTATTCCTTCCTGATGCTAGCAGATCAGATGTATACAATACGTCCGTTTACTGTCTGCACGTGAGTAGCATACATGGATTACAGGTCAGCTCGACCTTTATAACCTTCCTAAGTCTAACCATCTGACTTGGGCGTGATCTCTGATATAACGAATCCTGGAACACAGACAATAGTCTTGTTGGTCTAGAGCGACCCATAGATATATAACTAGTTCAGGTATAAAGATACCGATGACTTAATCCTAGTCAAAGTACCTCTCCATTTTGAATCACACAGGCGAGCAAAAAGGCGACAAAATGACGAACCTCTAGATGATAGCCTAAAGTTCGATACAAGAGGAATTACCTTATTTCGGAAAATCAACCATGAACATATGCCTCCAGGCAGGCTTGAATAATACGGGGAAATAGTCTAGTTAGCTAACTAACTCACAAAGACAATGTATTTCCCTCAGAGAATCACAAGACGCAGTCGCGTCCGCTCGCTAATCAGTCCATTTCTCAACTGCCCGACCTGGGCGGAACAACAAACGACAACCAAGTCGAGACATGCGCAGAGTGACAATCTCTGAGTCGCTGTTCACAATAAGACGATTCTAAGAACATTCGAGATAAAAGTCTTACACAGTCGCGCCTTTTATGGACATGAACAGAAGCGTTAAGAAAGGTTTCAAACATCTACAACAGTTGACTGATACTACCAAATAAGGAGATATGGTCACGCTTCGTTCAAGACATTATAGACCGAACGTGTCTCTATACAAGAGGAGGTAAACTCATAAAAAATAGCAGTATCGATATATCGGGTTCTGTCCCTTTGACCATAAAATATATATAACATGCATTTCAGTCAAATAATGATCATACATACGAAAAACGATCATACAAAGACTTTGGAAAAAAGTAATTATTTGTGCGTAACATTACCGCACCCTCCCGGGGAAAAAAAATGAAACATTTTTTTTTTTTAAATCCTGGAGCCGGAAAAATCTAGGCTCCTAACGCACGTATGATGCGCGGATATACCTAACAAAATAGCTCAACACTTGGAGCGAAACTGAGATCATATCCCAGGTCCTTAGAGAAAAATTTATCTAAGTATACGCGTATATATCCCAGGAAGGTGCCACCAACACAAACCACAATGCTGGCAACATCATAATAAAAGTCAAATTATTCTCATACCAATATATGAAATCAAATATATTATTATGATATCATACAATGTGTTGCAAATAGCGGTGTAATATATTAATATACCGCACTATTTTATTACATTATGTAATGCATCAGTAACTAATAAGTAATACATGTGTTGATCTTCGTTGACATAAAACATTCAATAGAAGAAGATGTGGACATCATCCGCTCCCAATCTAGGACAGGACTTGATATACTCAAAGTTCCACAATGGACACAATCTCGCATCTTCAATGATGTGCTGCGAAAATATCAATAACACAAATCTTAAAGACAACTGGTAAATCTCTCAATACAATCCTGAAAATAATTTATTTAAATGTGGCCGAGTGATCTTTTGGCCCGTATATCACTAACTAAGCCTTCTTAGATAATTACATGGAACAATGTTATAAATTCCCCCTCAAAAAAGTGAGAAAAAAAAAAAATCTACTAACATGTCATTATAACATTGGACTGTATATCAGGAAATATATATATGACAGAAGAATCATGTGGAATCGTGTGGGCATCTGGACAGAATGTCCGCCATTACATTATCCGAACCACGGATAGCTCGAACCGAGAAATGAAATGGTTGAAGAGCTATGGCATAACGAGTGGACCTCGAGCTCTTCAAGTTTTTGCTCTGAATAGCAGTAAGCGCTTTCTGGTCGGTTTCCACAATGAAATGTGCGCCTAGAAGAAATCTTTGTAACTTCAGAATAGACCATACCATAGCCAATAACTCACGGTCTAAAACCGAGTAATTCTTTTCTGCAGCATTTAATTTCCTAGAGATATACATCACCGGATGCAGAGTATCAGAATACTCCTGCATTAGTGCTGCCCCAATCCCAGTTGACGAGGCGTCACTTCGAAGAACAAAAGTCTTCTCAATAGTAGGTAACCTAAGAATAGGTGGAGATGAAAATAGGTCTTTAACCTGGTCCAATGAGGATTGACATTCTTTTGACCAGCGGATCAAATTAGGCGACCCTTTCTTCAATAAAGTAGAAAGCGGTGCCATAATGGAGGACAGATTCGGAATGAATCGTCCGTAGAATTGGATCAAACCTAATAGACTCCTTACTTGTTTCTTTGTCTTAGGGACCGAAATGTTAAGTATTTTTGAAACATTGTGGTCCTCTGTCTTTAAAAGACCATGACCAACACGATGACCTAGGAAAGAAATCTCACTAAATCCTATAAAGGCTTTAGAGGGTTTTGCAGTCAAGTTATACTCGCGAAGAGTAGACAGTAATTCGTATAAACCCAAATAGTGATCTTCCCAGGAATCACTGAATAGACAGATATCATCTAGATATGCTATGACATCTGTACGATATGCGAGAATTCGCCGCATCATGCGTACGAATGTAGCAGGGGCGTTCATAAGACCAAAAGGCATGAAATTCCATTGGAATAAACCCCTAGGTGTAGAAAAAGCTGTAAAAGGTTTGGCACGTTCAGTTAGCGGGACTTGCCAATAACCTTTAGACAAATCTAGTTTGGTAAAGAATCTAGAATTAGAAAGTTTATTGAGTAGCTCTTCTAATGAAGGCATAGGTTCAGCGTCGAACTTCGTAACTTGGTTCAATTTGCGATAATCTACGCAAATGCGAATGTTATTATCCTTCTTTCGAACAATAACCATAGACGAAGAGTATGCTGAAGTGGATGGTTCAATGATTTCCAAACGTATCATTTCATCCAATTCTTTTTCGACTTGAGACTGGAAATGGATAGGTATTGGATAGGGTCTGACTCTGATAGGATTATGATCAGTCAGCACAATGTCATGTTCAATGACATGTGTGTGTCCCGGGATGTCTGTAAGAACATCCTGAAATGTTTGCAACATCGAAGAAACTTGTCGATGTTCCTCAGCGGAAAGATTTGGAGAAACGGTCACGTTTTTCCAAGATTCCGTAGAATAAAGTGGGACCATAGAAAGAGGAAGATTGACATCAGAAAAAGTAGTTTCCTCATCCTGTATAACTGACAGCGATGAGTATTGACCATGAGGTACTTGAGAATTGTCCGTTGCCTGGAAAATAGGCTGCAAATAGTCTGGTCTTTCATGAAATTCCGTGAGCATATTTATGTGGAAAGTTTTATGCTTTCCATCAATATCGACAACATAGTCGACATCAGAAATTTTGGAGACTATTGCATATGGACCTTTCCATGCAATTAGAAGTCTGTTCTCCCTTGAAGGAAGTAGGACGAGAGCTTTGTCACCTGGACAAAGTTGTCGTAGACATCTATTCTTATTCGCAAACTGCCTTGCCTTTTCTTTAGCAAATTCGGAAGACGAAGTTGCTAGTCTGCATGCCTCAATGATTTTTTTCCTAAGAGCAATGACGTACTCATAAGAAGACTGAGTCTCATCGCTAATATTATCGGCAGTGATTAGATCGTGAAGTAAAGACATAGGGCCGCGCGGTTGCGCGCCAAAGACAAGTTCAAAAGGGGAAAACCCCGTATGTTCATTGGGGACCTCTCTATACGCAAAGAGAGCCGCGGGTAAGACCCTGTCCCAATCCTGAGGATGATCCTCAGTTATTTTACCCAGTAAAGTTTTTAGAGTCCTATTTAAACGTTCGACCAACCCATTAGACATTGGGTGATAGATACTGCTGAGAGACCTTTTTATATGTAGCATAGACATTACCTGTGACATAGTGTCTGATATCAGTTGAGTGCCATGGTCTGACAATATTTCTCCGGGAAAACCCAAGCGAGAAAATATCAGCCAAAGAGCGTCTGCGATATCAGCAGTTGAGATGCTCTTGAGAGGTATTGCCTCTGGCCAACGTGTGCACATATCGACACATGTAAGAATAAATTGATGCCCTCTAGCCGACTTAATTCTAAAAGGACCGATAATATCTATTGCCATTTTTTGAAAAGGGCGAATTGGAATGTCAGCAGCCTGAATAGGCGCAGCATGTCGTGGTCCTTTAGATTTGACCTCCTGACATACTTTGCAAGAGCGACAGTACATTCGTATGTCCTTGCTTACAAATGGCCAAAAGAAAGCCGCAAGAACTCTCGACTTTGTACGGGAAAAACCCATATGTCCAGCACATTGCGAGTCATGAGCATGTTGCAATATTTGCACCCTCATGCTCTTAGGCACAAGAATTTGTGAATGAGTGGATGTAGTCGAGTCTTGTACCATACGTACAAGTACGCCGTTCTTCATAGAAATCCAAGATTTTCTATTAGTATTTTGATTAGGATCACCTTTTTTTGCTAGAATGAAGAATTTTTGTAACGACGGATCTTCTTCTTGCAATTTGATAAATGAGTCACGTGTAATAGTCAAGTGACTATTTTGTTCATTTACTTCATCATTATTAGTTAATGAAGTTTGAGGTGGATCCAGAGCATGTGCTCTTGTGACCACCGTATTGGTAGCTTCAATGTTTTGCTCTTCCCAAACAGCAATCTGCTGTGGGGTACATTCCCTAACTCCGTGAATACGACCAATAATAAGGTCCGCAATAGGGTTTGGAAGTAGACACGCGTGGACCTCTCCCGTGAAGAAAGGAGTAGCAATATGTATTATGGCAGTAGGATATTTTTCCAACGTGCCACCAAATGTGACACATTTGATGACCTTTCCTGTAGCACAGAATGGATCTACAAGAGATTGCCTAACCCCGACAGTAGTACATCCAGAATCAAACAACACCGAGACTGGATTACTATTTACAAGCCCCTTATGTAATATAAGAGAACCTCTCTCATCATGAGCAACATTAGCAGGAAGAGCGGGCAAAGGATGACCACAGCTTAGAGTACTAATGGTTTTCGGATCAAATAAAGTACTGCATTGGATACATTTATTTGCCCTACCAAAGTCAAAAGATGAGCATCCGATAGCATTATGGTCTTTATCATTATTAACCTGTTTATCTGCTCCCTGAGATTCTTGTTGAACAGAGTTTGTCTGTTGATATCTTTTTCTCTTTCTGTTGCGATCTACCGCGACCATTATTGCCTCTGCAATTATCATTAAAGTCCCTACTGTAATTTTTATCCTGGTTTGCGTTCCAGTTTCCATAACTGTCATTACCATCTCTATGCTGTTGAGAACCTCTATTATCTTGGTATTGAGGTCTCTGCAAAAAATATTTTCCTCTATACCGATTACCTTTATGAAAATTTCTAAAGTTACCGGGAATAGAATACCGTGTAATATTAGGTTGTCTCCAGTTCTGGGAAGAAGAATCTCCCTGAAATTGATTACCATGGTTCTGGGCATAATTACGGTTACTCTTTTTATTGAAATTTTGCTGGCTACCCTGAAATTTACGCATAAAATTCGGGCCATAAGGTGCTGCCGAAGCAACTGGCAGACCTTCTTTTACCTTAGAGTTGCTAATGGTTATGTGAGGATGTGCAGTAACATACTGGCTACAATATTCTTCCATTTCTTTTATATTTTTTAGGCTTACGCTCATGAAGAAAAGAAAGAAAAGCTTCATTAACAGAAGACATAACCTTGTCTCTAAGAAGTAAGTCCATGAGGGCTTCAAATGTACTTTCTGTCTTAGAAAGCTCAACCCATCGTAAAAAAGTAAGACGTATGCCTGAGATGAATTCTGAGAATTCAACTCCAGTTTCTGGTAACATGTTTTTAAATTTAAGACGATATCCGTCTTCGTTAAGTTGGTACTTCTTTAACAATGCCGCCCTGACAACCTCATAGTTGTTCTTGTCAGGCACATCTACCATACCCAACAAAGTCAAAGCATCACCTCTAAGTATCTTGGACAGATGATAAACATATAATGTTTTATCTATATTATGCACCTTACATGCACTTTCAAATCTATCCAGATAAAATGTTATATCATCAATTGAAGCATTGAATGCTGGTAAATTAAGCTTGAAATCAACAGCACTAGACTTATTAGCAGATGATACCTTATTAGCATCATTAGCATTACTAGATAACTTCAACTTTTCTAACTCCAAAGCTAAGAGTTTTTCTTCATGTTCCATTTTTGCTTTTCTCTCATCAGCTTCTCTTTGTAACCTTCTTTCTTCAGCCTCAGCCTGTTTTTTTCTAATCTTTTATTTTCAGCCTCTATTTCAAGTCTCTTATTTTCAGCTTCTTTTTCAAGTCTCTTATTTTCAACCTCAGCCTGAAGTCTCTTCTCCTGAGATTCTGCTTCTCTTTTTTGTTTTTCCATTTCCATTTGTAATCTCTTTTCATCTACCTGCATCTGCAGTTTTAAATTTTCAGCATCTATTCTCTTTTGTTCAGTTAGTTCTTTCATTTTCTTTTCCTCCGACTTCAATGCCTTGGCATATTGAACAGTCGCAAATTCTTCTAATTTATCACCTGTCTTCCCAAGGGCTTTACCCTGCTCAATAAAGTACTCAAATGTAGACATGATGTCTAAAATGTGAGTACAGAACCTGAAATAATTAATTATCTTATTTCAATCTTAATAGCAACAAGACTTAATAAAGTGCTTGTATAATTACTATGTTTACTCCAATCTCTGTGGGAAACAAGACTTGACACCAATTTGTATTATCAGTTGTACAATAATATCACAAGTCACCTCTTAATTATCAGTGCACTACCCAAATCAGTGCATAACCATCAGTTATTTATCATAACTGCACTACAATAGTGCATAAGCAACAAACCACCAGTTAGTTATGATAAGTGCACTCTAGATCAATAGTGCATGAGCATATATGTAACAATAGTGAAAGCTAACTATGCAAAACCTATGCAAACAATAACAAGACAATGTAAACAATAACAAAGTCATCAACAATGTAAACAAAACAAAGATCAAAGTCAATGTAAACAATAACAAAGATCAGAGTCAATGTAAACAATAACAAAGATCAACGTCAATGTAAACAATAACAAAGATCAGAGTCAATGTAAACAATAACAAAGATCAAACAATACGAAAACATTCGCATAAGTCAAATAAATAAACAGCGAAACTAAAAAGAATATGATGACAGAATGCGAAGATATGACAAACAAATGACGCTACAGTATATACACAAACATTTACGTGAAGAACTGAATAATAGAAAAGAGGAGACCTACAAAAACAAACAATTGAAATCGCAACTAAAAACAGAAAGAAAGAGAGAAACAAAAAAAAAAAAAATATACAAAAAACGAAAATAAAGCACAACTCGTCACAACTAAACAGATATAGCAACGATTGTCGCTAGCAAATTTCACAGTAGGAAATTCGCACAGTCCCTAACGAAAACGCTAACAGTAGAACCTCTGTGACGTGGTATCATCTACTGAAAGACACCGCCCAACCGAGAAAACCCGCAGAAATATAAACATATAAATACAAATCCAAATAACATATAACATGTAAACATATAAAGAGTGCGAAAAATGTGATAGACAGAAGGCTCAGTTAGAACATAAGGGCACAGTTCACAAACAAAACAGGCCACTTAACTTCTATGTATCCACAACGTCAGCACAGTTCAGAACAGGATGTGATCAGCATTCTTAGGACAATGATCCAACGTTGATCCATATCTGCTCTCGTAAACTGCCATGACGAAGGAAATGAGCTTCTAACAGGAAACAGCTTCTGACAGGAAACAGCTTCTGAACTTGACCTTCTGAATCTGCAACAGTAATTCTGAGACCGGAACAGTTGTTACGGCACTTGTCCTTCTTCTCAACAGATCAGGAAATCCATTCGCTCGGTACTTGTCCTTCTATTTGTAGACAAACTTCAATACCGCCGAGCAGCGCCGGGTAGTTTCAAAATATCAACAACTGTCAGTACTGCTGCGTCTTTCAAAAAATTTCATCAAAGGTGATGAATAGCAACTGCAATGTTGTCTTGTAGTCTGCTGATGATGTCTGGGTTTGTTGACCCCCTTGAGAGTTGGTACCAGAATAAACCAACTATTGGCCACCATGAATTGATAAGGGTGGAATTAGGATGCCGTCAAATTACCACCTCTATCGACACCAGGTATTACAATGCAAGATGTGGGTGTCTTATCTGGTTTAGATTGTTGCGGTGTGTGTGTTGCAGGAGAACAGTTCAGGGTACACCACAGGCAACATGACGTGTAGAGTCATAAAAATGGTAACTTCGCTTTAGGTTTATACCATTTATTGCACGCCACAAAACAGTCATGATACTTATGTTATCATCAGCATAGTATAACGAATGCAGCATTCAAACTCATGTTAACTGACAGTCATGTAGGAGTCAATACTCAATAGTTGTATGGAAAAACAAATATCATAGCGAAGCTTGATAAATAATACATATAACTTCTGCAACCGTGGTCCGCTGCAGATCCTTAATGTTCATAGACAATAATAATTATTCCTTCCTGATGCTAGCAGATCAGATGTATACAATACGTCCGTTTACTGTCTGCACGTGAGTAGCATACATGGATTACAGGTCAGCTCGACCTTTATAACCTTCCTAAGTCTAACCATCTGACTTGGACGTGATCTCTGATATAACGAATCCTGGAACACAGACAATAGTCTTGTTGGTCTAGAGCGACCCATAGATATATAACTAGTTCAGGTATAAAGATACCGATGACTTAATCCTAGTCAAAGTACCTCTCCATTTTGAATCACACAGGCGAGCAAAAAGGCGACAAAATGACGAACCTCTAGATGATAGCCTAAAGTTCGATACAAGAGGAATTACCTTATTTCGGAAAATCAACCATGAACATATGCCTCCAGGCAGGCTTGAATAATACGGGGAAATAGTCTAGTTAGCTAACTAACTCACAAAGACAATGTATTTCCCTCAGAGAATCACAAGACGCAGTCGCGTCCGCTCGCTAATCAGTCCATTTCTCAACTGCCCGACCTGGGCGGAACAACAAACGACAACCAAGTCGAGACATGCGCAGAGTGACAATCTCTGAGTCGCTGTTCACAATAAGACGATTCTAAGAACATTCGAGATAAAAGTCTTACACAGTCGCGCCTTTTATGGACATGAACAGAAGCGTTAAGAAAGGTTTCAAACATCTACAACAGTTGACTGATACTACCAAATAAGGAGATATGGTCACGCTTCGTTCAAGACATTATAGACCGAACGTGTCTCTATACAAGAGGAGGTAAACTCATAAAAAATAGCAGTATCGATATATCGGGTTCTGTCCCTTTGACCATAAAATATATATAACATGCATTTCAGTCAAATAATGATCATACATACGAAAAACGATCATACAAAGACTTTGGAAAAAAGTAATTATTTGTGCGTAACAGTCGGCCATCATCACCAAAACCTCGTCGCTCTCCCTCCTCTCCCTTCTTCACTGCCCAATCAGAACGCCCCTTGCATTCACCCCTGACCTGCTGACCTCGCAGTTTCGTGTTGTTAAGTTAAGTGTATGAGAACACCTCTCACACCCGACTGACATTATGTACCCGCCCCCAGCGGAGCACCGCCAGTCCACAGCTGTGTTAATCACACTGTGACATACACATTAAAAATCTTTCGCAGGCGGAAATCGTTAAGAGTAGATCATGCGGCCGCTTCGCTGGAAACAAAATTAGGGACCTAACCACTACAAAAAATACCTAAAGAATGTGTGATTCCTGTATATCCATTTTGGATCCTCGTCAGTAGTACATTTTTCGTACACTGTGCTGAGATCCTCTTCGTGTGATCTAAGGTGGGATCGGAGCAGTTACAGATCGTGCGTCTGCAATCAAGATACCCTTTAAATCCTAATCAAACACAGTGCCATTAAGCCAACTAAGCATGTGATTAAGCACTAGCCCAAAAAGGGGCACAGCAAATATTTGTGGATGATATTAATTACACTCTGATACTTGCTGGTACCATGGCAACACGAAAAATTATAGAACCATGATAGAAACTAAATAAAGTCTGACAACTTCTTCTCGAAATATTTTTTATAGCCCTTGTCATTTTAATTTTTTTCATAATTTTTTTTTCTTCTAAATTCCTAGATTTCGGTGATTTATTTATTTATTTATGTGACTTTGCTTCCATCATTGTGACAATTGAATTATGGGAATTTGATATAGCGCAATATAACAAATATATTAACATAGTCTCACTTTACCCGCAACATTTAAAACGTTATGAATCCACATTTTATATTTAATACAATTAGAAAACTCGTCTTAATCATGCCAGTTTTAAATTATTCCAGGGCTTTAGGAACAGATTTCTCGCATAAAGTGCTCGCTGTCAATAAAAGTTAGCACCAAAAGATATGACACAGGAGGAAATCTGATTATCAGAAGTGGCCTCTCCGCCCTTTATCTTCTTTACACTCTAGGAGGGAGGGAGGCCCACTTTGCTCATAATTCACACGGGTCCGCCTTCTGTTGTCTGTATGTCCTGCGCTGCGAATTAGACCTACATCACCTTGGTTTGCCACTTTTAACTTCACTCCTGATTTTTGTCTCCATGCTTCCCAGCAGGAGGCAAATGTTATGGTAACCATTATGTTGTATATAAATTACTGTCCTAACTTCAATAGCCTGTTGCGGTTGCTGCACAACCAACACAATCTCCTTTCCACCGTTTAACACAGCTTCTATAAATGCCTTCTTATTTGTTTACACGTTTGTACAATACCAAACCTACACTATGGTCTGTACTATTCTCATTCTTCTATCATTTATTATTCAAAATAATAATATCATTTATTAGAAACAGTATTAAGGTTTTCGTCTTGTGTAATCTGACCTCTACTGTTGAATAGGAAAAACTACAGAAGTGATTGCATCTATAATTAGTCTGGGTCATCCCTTAATACATGTCCAGGTTACGCGGAGAGATCGTGCTAATGACCTTGGTCCACGAAGCACTATTTTATGTGGTGCCTAGTTGATAGAGATGATATTAACGATTCGCTCCAGTAGCCAGGCTATGGTGTCCTTCTGAAAGTTCTGGATTCGATACCCAGTAAGCCTATCACTTCTGTGGGGTTTTTTTCTGTTGTCGTCTTCTTTATATCTCACGAGTGCTTGAAACATGCCTATGTGTATTATTTACTATTCGTCTTCAGAATGAGAAGATTGCCAAAACTGATGCATATCTAAATCAAGTGTAAGATACACATTGTCTTTGTTCTCTGGCATGCCTGACCGACGTGACAGGTCACTTGAATGTACTGAACTTGCAAAGCTTCTTCTTCTTCTTCTTCTTCTTGCGATCGCATCTTTGATGATTACACCGTCAGACGAGTTCTCATGATGAATTCGACTGTTGTTTGAAGTTCCTCTTTAACTCCATATAGCTTTGAGTTTAGTGTTGAGTCATTGGGCCATGTAACTGTCTTTTTTTCCTTGTTGATGTGATCACTGGCCCAAGACAGTATACATGTTGTTAGATGTGTAGTGCAAGCGTATGATGAATTGAGTGTGGGTGCGAATGAAGGCGCGAATGTGTTTAGGCTCGTATAGATGTAGATCCTGCAACCCATACTCTCACATGCAGTAATCAAGGATGCTTTGACACTGCAGGCATGTTTCAAGACATTTATTGACGGGAACACACATAATATCAACAGGAACAGTCAGTGTAACAAGGTCATGCTGACCTGACATCGATAGGTATACATTTGGCATTCAAAAAGGTAAACATCAGAATAGACGTGCATGGTCAATAGCAAAGTTCTTCAATAATGACAGTTCGTAGCGTCGCCCTTGGCGTCTCTGACTAAACGCGTCAGATGCCTTAGTTACTTTGACACACAGGTGCAACTTGGCACTCCCCGCCAATTGCACATATCAGGCTGTAGTATAACAGCCGAAAGCACAGGCCTCGTTCTGACGTCGGCCGTGTACTTCTGTTAAATAGGTTATCATCAACCCTGCAGTAATACTTATTGTAGATATGAATTCCGCCAATCTGCGGCTCCCACAATATATCTTCGTCACTGGATTTCTGGACAATATAAGACTAACAGTCTTGGATGGCTACCTCGAGCACAAATATATAAGTTCTGAAATGGCGGATCAGTGAGCTGCTGTTCACCCTAGGTAATCCTTTACATGTTCTGCCACCGAAAAGCGTAATAATGCATAAAGGTCGGTATTACCTGGAAAATGAATCCTCAGAACTAAACAAGGAATTCTGTCGTCATCCCGACGCACAGAGATTCACTGGGGAAAACTGCCATAGCAGTTACTTCGAAGATTCTCCCCGAAAAACAATGGACTCTTGGTCCCTTCAGAAAAACAGGACCTCCCGGCTTCCCGGAAGTATATCTCACTTTAAAAAAAACCTTCCCCTAGGCCTACGCCGAACTGTCAACCTCTGACCCTTCAAACACAATGAATGAATAAACAAGGGAAGACAACCCTTTGAATCGCAGGTCACAATTATAGCTTTGAGTTTAGCAAATGTTGACAGATCACTCCGTGGACAGCAACAGGCCAGTATATCTTTCTTAACTGGTCATACAGAGGACAGTCCTGTAGAACATGCTCAGCAGTTTGTTCGTTTAATCCACATGTGCACAATGGTGAAGCAGACAATCGTAGCTTGTGCATGTGTTTATTCAGTTTGTTATGCCCTGTCCTGAGTCGAAAAATAGTTATCTGTCCCTGCCGGTCGAGAGTGTGATAGTCATCTTTGGGTTGGTTCTGTTCTCTTCTGATAGTCTGGATAGCTCTCTTTTTCTCAAAGTATGTGACTTCATTATCTTCTTGTTCACATTCTCCTCCCTTTTTTGCAAGTTTATCTGCCTTTTCATTTCCGGGTACACCACAATGAGATGGTACCCACTGAAGTATGGTTCTCTTTTTGGCAGCTACCTTGTTTAGTTCATTTCTCAGATGCGGGAGTTTACCACCCTTGAGAGCTTGCAGGACAGACAGTGCATCTGTGAGGATGACTACCTGGTGGCAGTCAGAGTTGGTGTTATAAATCATATTTGCAGCTTGCTCTAGAGCTTGAACCTCAGCTGTATAGTTGGAACAGAATTTACCAGTGGGAATGTGCCTAGTCTCATAGTGGTTGTCAGGATATGAGATAAAGATACCGGCACCTCCATTCCTAACAGCATTAGTTGCTGATCCATCTGTATAGGCATGTATCCATGATTGATCGGGATAGCTTTCTTGGATCATACTCAATGTAGCAGTTCGTTTTTGCAGATCATTATACTCACATCCACTTGTGAGACCACTGACTGATGTATTAATTTGGAGGGCACTGCTGGCCTGCTCCCATGGTACAGGGTATAGGGTGGGCTTCAGTGGTGTTGTCTTCATGGATAGGTCTTCTTGATGCTGTCTTATAAGTCTTTTCCCCCGATGCACAAAGCTGCTACGCTTTAGACGTCCCAATGCCAGATCATCTAGTCTTGCCTTCATTGGGTGCATTGGCATACTGTTGTACTTTTCCATCTGGATCATGGTTTTTGTGTCTCTTCTATGAGACAATGTCTGTAATCCAGCAACCTTCTGCATCTCTGTTATTGGTGTAGTTTTCATGGCTCCTGTAATGAGCCTGAGAGCTTGATTGTGCACCTTGTTCAAAGACTGCAGATGTGAGTTAGCAGCTGATGACCATGCTGCTGAGCTAAACTCTAAGTGTGGTCTTATTACTCCATTATAAATCTTCTTTAGATTTCGTTCATTTGCTCCCCAGTTGGTACCTGCTAATTTTCTGAGTATGCCTAGTCGTCTTCGGGCCTTTCCCTCTGCATTTTCAATATGCTTATTCCATGTAAGCCTTTGGTCAAATGTCACCCCAAGATAGGTGGGGTAGCTTTCTTCCTTGATCACGGTTGTCCCTAGGTGTATGTTAGCTGATTTGTCCTTGGGGGCGAGGGAGAACAGTGTTGTGGAGGTTTTGTCTGTGTTTATTGTGATAAGCCATTTCTCTGCCCATGACACTAGCATGTCTGCTGCCCGCTGCATTCTATAACTTGCTGTGGTGACATTTTCATCAGCGCACCAGAGTACTAGGTCATCTGCATATAAGGCAGCTTTAACTCCTGCAGGGAGATCTTTCACCAGGTCATTAATGTAAACAAGGAAGAGTGTTGGGGAAATTACTCCTCCTTGAGGTACCCCCTGATGGAGCAACACTTTTCTGCTCTGCAGACCGTCAAGAGTGACTCTAGTTCTCCTGTTATGCAAGTATGACTGGATCCATTTCATCATGTTGCCTTGGATTCCACTTCTCCTAAGTTTTGCAATGAGGCCATCTTTCCACACCTTGTCAAAGGCCTGCTTGAAGTCGACCCAGATCGTTAGGACCTTTTTCTTCTCCTGGAAGGCATCTTCTATTGCTTGAGACAAGTAAGTAACTTGGTCTTCTATACTGTAGCATTCTCTAAATCCAGCTTGTTCCGGCACCAGGATCTGCTCAGACTCTAAATACCATTTCAATCTGTGGTTGACTATTCGCTCCATAGTCTTCCCAACACAGCTTGTGAGACTGATTGGCCGGTAACTTGCAGCCTCGGTCTTACATTTCCCTTTCTTTAGTATGGGTATTGTGATGGCTTCTCTCCATACTTGGGGTACCATTCCTTTCAACCAGCTGTGGTTGAATATCTCAAGCAGTTTTGTCTTTGCTGCTGAGCTCAGATTTACTAGCATTTCGTTGCTGATTTTGTCTGAGCCGGGTGACTTTTGAAACTTAAGCTTGGAAATAGCCTTCTGTAGTTCTCCTAGTGTGATGGGTTCCCTCATTGGGGCAGGAGTATCTGTCTGTCCCATGGTTGCCAGTATTTCTTTTCTTATCTCTCTCTGATGATCTATGTTAATGGGTAAGTTGCTTTCTGAACTGTATCTTCTAGCAAACAAGTCTGCAGCTTGTTTTCCTCTGAAAAGTTTTCCACCTTCATCCAATGTGATAGTCTGCCTAGGTGAGGAACGCTCTTCATTTAGAGACTTGACTAATCTCCAAAGTTTCCTGCCGTCTTTCTCAAGGTTCAGCGATGCCGTTTTAGTTCTCCAGCTTTTCCGTTTTTCTTCTAGCTTTGTTCTCTGAAACTCTGCTACAGCCTTTTTCCATTTGTTGTGAGTTTCAAGTGAAGGCTGAGACTCTGCGTCCTTTCTAGCCCTGTCCATAGCTTCCTGACGTTCTTGGAGTGTGCTGGACCAGTATGGTGTGTAGTTACGCCGGCATCCTTTAGGAATGGTTTCTTTTGCAGCTTGTAGTATGCATCTGTTGAAGTCTTTTACCACTTCATTAATGTCTCTGTTCTGTACCTTGAGGGTAGACAGCAGCGTGTTCACCTGATGCCTGAATAAACCCCAGTTGGCTTTTTTGTAGTTCCATCTTGTAATGGCTGGGCCTGTACTGAGAGTTGCACTCTGGACAGTAAGAAAGATTGGGCGATGGTCGCTTCCCCCTAGTTGGTCTCCTACTTCTCTACTAATAGATCCAGCTATATCTGGTGTGGAGAAGGCAAGATCTGGTGTTGAAGTTTTGTGCCATCCTCTGGAGTAGAAGGTAGGAGTATCTGTGGCATTATTGACTAGGATTAGGGAGTGATCATCTTGCCAAGTTTCAACCTCTTCACCTCTGTGATCCAGGTGGTTATAGCCCCAGCTCTGGGAGTGGCTATTAAAGTCTCCAACTGCTATAAAGTTGGTGGCTGGTACCTGTATAGAGCTGAGACTCAGGGGTTTGTTGTTCGGACAGTAATAGTTCAGGAGTTCTATTTCCATCTTGTCTACCTTTATCTGCAACAGCTGATATTCTGCTCCATCCATGAAGGTTTTCCTTTCGTGTGCAGGAATGTTATTCCTTACAAGAGTAAGTACTCCTCCTTTTCGTCTTTCTTTTCTGTCGGATCTGAAGCATTGATATCCCCTTATTTTAAAGGTTTGATCTGCTTTCAAGTGAGTCTCTTGGATACAGCAAACACTGACTTGCTTCTCATACAAGATGTTTTCCAGCTCTGTCTTTTTGCTGTATCCAGCCTGCTTGCTGTTCACTCCCTCTGCATTCCAGTGCATCATGACAAGTGGCACTCTGGGTTTCTCTTTTTCTGTTTTGTTTTGGTCAGTAGTTCTCCTCCGCCGTCTGCTGACTCCACAAGATGGTCTAGAGGGTCCTCCAGTAGCTGAGGGTGGGCTCTGTCGAGGCTCAGAGCCCGGCACTGCACCTGCCTGGTGGAGCTCCACAGGGCGAGCACCAGTACGAGATTTATTTGACGGTGTACTCTCCATAGGAAAAAAAAAAGCGAGTTGCGTGATACTGTGGTTTCCGGTGCGCCTTCTGGCCTAGTATCTATGACTTTAGCACCTGTTCAACGGGAGAGTGGGCTCATCCCTAATCTGTTTATGTTTCCAGTAGTAGACTATTCGCAAGCAGCCTGGGGGTGTCACTGCTCTGCGCGGACCTTGTTTACCGAGGCGGCGTCCGAGCTCGTATGGTGAAAATATGGTTGCGTTATCTTCAAAATAGCCCTGTCTTTCCCATGGCTTTTCTGCCATCCTGCAACTTTGAGTTAGGGAGTTCTGAGCTCCAGTCTCTTTCCCAGGCATTTTATCCTGGCCTGGCACGCATACAGAGGACCCCACTTCTGGTTCTAAGTTAGCAGTTGGGGATAGGTGGGGTAGCACACTGTGCATTCCCCGTCATCCAGGGGGCTCTCCAACTATGCAGAGCTTGCACAATGCTGTGCTCTGGTTCTGGGCTCTCCCAAGGAATCCTCACGTCCTGCACAGAGCCACTTCCAGATACCCACCACCTGCCAACCCTCCATTGTAGAAATCTCCTGCATGCGGCCATCCAGTCAAGAGCCAGTATTAAGTCTGGTGCCCAAGTGATCCCCCCAAGCTCAGTGTGCAATGCTGGGTTCTCATCATGCTGCAACACAGGGGGGATTGTGATGCTCAGCCATCTCTCTCAACTCTGCACCGATAAGTGACATCGGGGACTTAACTGTGCCTCAGTACTGGGAGGCCCCGTTTCCGGGTACACCACACACAGCCAATTGAGGCAACGGTCGCCGTGGGCGTGTCTTCAGTGGGGAAGTTGTGGAGTCTTCCTGTCCATGTTCTTGCACATCCTAACACTGCCCGCAAGACATCGGAGGTTTGGAGAGTGGCCTTCTCTGCTTTTTTTAGCCGGGGTGGGCTCCCCGGGCAAGTCTCGATGGGGATCGGGACGTGTCCACGCGCCAGTGGGCCCAGCATCAGCCGCATCTGATGGAGGACTTGCTCTGCCAGGTTTGATGTGGATTTCCTACCGCCCCCGGTAGAAGCCAGAAGTGTACTGTGCCAGCTCTGGGGGAGATAAAGGGGGTGTTTCTGCGTCTCCTTGTGATACGTAGCCAAGGTAGGGCTCACAGTGCTCTTTCCCCGCCACCAAATTGGCTGCTGGTTACGCCGAGTTCTCCGAGGCTCTAGGCATGTGACCAAGAGTTGAAGGCAATAGGATCGTCAAGTCCTGAGTCTCTGTGCCTGTACGATGGGTTCCGATCTTCAGGGAGCAGTCCACACTCGTTCCTACTCCCAAGACTTGTTCAGTATCCATCTGGCTCCTTCCCACCCACAGAGGGCGTGTACTGTGTAGTGCACCGGTTTTATTATCGAGGTTTGCTCCTCTAGATCCGTTGTGTTTAGCCTGAGGATTCGCACCCTCAGTTACCAGGACTACCTCGAGGAGGGTGTGGCTCTTCACCACGCACAACGATCTTGGGGTATGAGAGGTTTTGCTAGGCCAAGAGACTAACACCGCAATGGTCGCTCCTTTCATGAACAAGAATTCACTAGGCCTAGGGTGAAGCAAGGGGGGAAACCCACTACCCACAACACCAGCACATCATACCCCCTGTCTGTAAAAGACTTGCCCCACTTGCAAAGCAAATGGCAGAATGATTCACAGGAAGTTGGAGATATTGACGCTTTCCGCAAGTAGCTGCAGCCGTTTGGTGCTTGTTTAAGGGAGAATTATCTTCCTGTCGTGAATTGACAACAAGTGATACCAGGGTAATTTTTTCAGGCTTTGCAGAAAACAAAAACAGAATTGACTGATATCTGTGGAACTTTGTTGCTTAGGTACATACACGTCATTCGCTTTTTTTCAATCTATGCTTATGAGCTGGTTCTTCCACGCGTTCTACAGTAATTGGAGAAGCTGTTTGAGAATTTCAGGATATCTCTTATATACAACATATAGTACACCATTAGGACATGGAGCTGACATGCATCGTGCTTTCTGAACAATGCTTGCTACTTCTTTCGTTGTTGGGAGCTAAGTGTTTAATTCGACTCCTGGTTTACTAAATCATATATCTGAATAAGTTGTCCGTAGGTGTTCTTCGGGTGTTCTTTCTAGATGTTTAGTGTTGCCAAACGTGGCTGTTCGAACATTTCTCTTGTAAACTTGGAGCGGGGTTCCCAGAAGAATATCTCCCTATCCCTCCGTGTTTTCCTTCTTTTTATACACAACTCTTCTGCTTTGCACAGAGCATTATGTTGGCTCTTCAGGTGCTCCCACATCTTTCGTAATCTCTCCTGTTCTGAGTAACTGCTTTATTGAACTGTTTCCTGGAAATAGTCTTCCTTTTCCTGATTTCTTATATTCTCATTTGTCGTCTACTCCTTGATGATGTCTTACTTTTAATTGCCTCCCTGACCCCCAAAGTCTCTGCATCAGTTAAGATATATTATGCAGCCTACGGATTCTAGACTTTTTCTCCAAGGTTATCTGCTTGAGGTTGTTATTGACTTCTTTCGCCTCTTTGTCATCCAGTGAGCTGTTGATCTACTGCTGATGAACTCCCACTTCCCTTTTTCGTTCTGTCTATTTTCATACCTCTCTACGTAGAGAATCTCCTACCGCAAGCACATGAATATCTCCGCAGTTGGTCAGAACCCACAGTTTGTAGTCATGACCTGTCCGATTTCATTAAGTTATTTGTGGATTCATTATTCTTCTTCCCCCCCCCCCCCCCCTTTTAGGTGAATCCAGGGATCGTATACGATTATAAAGACGTTTACAGGTTATACTTACCATCAATGACAATAACTTTTACCAAACACGTAAACAATAACATTTGAAAAGCCATGGTCATATTTGGTTCCAGTTCGAGGAAGTAACTGGAGGATGTCTGAAAGTTGTTTGTTAAATTGCTTTAAACTGCAGTTTTAATAAACACAATTTACAAAAAACCTGGCTTTTATAAAGGGTTGAATGAAAACCTACTTAACAGTTTTGCTTCAACGTGGCTGCCGACCTCTATTAATAATTCATTATCACACGCGGACTAATCTCGTTCAAGTACACCTAGCAGTGATAACACCAACTACATTGTAAAGTTGATTTGATTGGTGCCATTGTTTACAACTGAGCTGACATATTGGTTTGGCACATCCGAACTCAGTCAGCATTTTTTCCTGCGTATATTCACTAGCTTTTGGGTTTCCACAATATACCAGAAGGCAGTTTACAAAAAGTGAAATCTGTTTTTTTCTCATTCTTCCTGACGAGGTGCTATCCAAGGCTTACGACTATCATCTGTCCGGAGCAGTCTTATTTAAGACTGTACAGACCGCTGTCACGCTTTCTCCCTTTAGTCTGACAGTCCCGCCACGACAAGGTCGGGTTCCTAAAATTGTTGAAACGATCTCCGGAATTTATTTACCACATAACAAATGCTATGGACAAAAAATTAACCACATTGATGCGAGAAGGAAACAGGTGACTATTCAATAAACTTAAACGTAATTCAGCCTAAATTAAACCAATACGGACCTACCTGCAACCAAAGCTACAAAGAAAATAAAGGGACGGAATTGTATCATCTCCGCATCTGATGTCTTCCGTGCGTGTGGATCACATACGTATTGTATGGTTGCCCTGTTAATGCATTATCGTTCCTGTCTATCTCTTAGTGACACATGCTGATAATGTCTTCTTTTTTTTCTAGATCTTGATAATACGCTCTGATAGTTTCTTTCGTATTTATCACTTGATGATACGATCTGATAGTTTCTTTCATATGTATCTCTTGATGATACGCTCTGATAGTTTCTTTCATATTTATCTCTTGATGATACTGTGGTGGATTTGATGTTATTAATTGTTGTAGGTATTATTATATTTGTATTAAATGAGATTAGCTATGAAGGTCCCTGAATATACCCAATAATATTGTGAACTTTTCAGGGTACCTTTCCACTACCACCTTTTTATCTCATTCAAAATGTATTTATATTAGTATGTTAATTGACTTCGTGTTGTGTCTAGGGTTATGGATGTAGAGTGTAATGTACAATAATCAACAAACATGCAAACAAATAGTTTATTATTCACAACAGCACACAGTACTACCACAATAACATACAAACGACACTCTAAAAGGCTATCTTATTTAAGACTGTGGTTAAATTTTGTGTAAATAAGATTTTTACAGTTTTATTATCCTGATTCAAATTTATTTGAAATCAGGATTGACAATTTAAAAGTGAAATCAAATAATCAATTACATCAGTCAAATAGCACAATAGATCGTTTGTCCATATATATAATATTTTTCTAATATGCGTTTGTAGAGTTCTCCTACTTTAAGGTAATACTGGTGGTACTACTAGTTTGTTGTTTTAATCATGTCCTTTTGGAAATGTTTGTTTCTATTTTGTGGAACTATTAAATATTTGTCCCAGTTTTATTCACTGTCATAAGATCGTTCTTTTAAAGTTCTGTAGTTGAGCTTTCAGGTGCCGAACGAGAACTTAACTTGGCCGTAGAATATAGGGTGAACTTTTCCTCTGCTCGCTTGACAATCTGTTCCCTGTTTGATAGGCAATGGCCACTAGCATGGGCTCTCAGTAAACAGGCAGAGTCCTGAATCAATTAATTTTCAAGCGTTTGGTACCACATTAACGTCAGTACCCAGGACCTCACAATTTTCAATGAAATATACACAGAGACGATGACTGACACAGTTTCGATCTGTTTTATTGCCCAGGCTGCTTATAACTTGTAGTTTAAAGCACAGCCTGCTCTCATCTATCACTGTTGAAAATTTTCTTGGAAATGGCGTCCCCTTAACGCTTATTCTGACAATATCGATTCAGTTAGCCAATCACTTTTAATTTTACAAGGGTAAAGTCTTTTCAAAAATATCATTCAAACTTTTCCTACGTTACTTAGGCTATTTATGTTTATTCAAAGGTCAGCCAATAATATTTAGTCTCACTTCAAATGCCACCCAATCAGATTCACTGTACTATCCTAGCCTATCTGTCACCTACTTTTTTCCCAAAAAATATGCGATCCAATCTAAGCAGATATGACTTGACCTGACAGTATCTCTGATCTCTATGTATTGTTTTATCAATATTTAATTAGTTAAGGGACTATTTATATAACTAATAACATATTCTTGGTCAGCAAGTCTTCAGGTACACGAATATACAATTTTTAAGGGGCTATGTGGGTTGGTTCAAAATTCTATCTTTTTTCTATGTTAATTGTTTATTTTTAAACTACCTCCTGTTCACTTCTTTTCTCATGTACTTACGAGATAATTACGAGAGCTTAGGTCATTCATAATAAGAGCTTAACATGTTTACATGATGTAGTGTCCACAATTCTAACTTTTTTCATTGTATTTGGGGAAACCCCTAAGGCAAAGGCTTGCCACTGTGCTAGTGTTGGCTTTTAGTTTAAAATCAATGCGAAACGAATTAGCATTTCATCTATCCTTGCCACTCCTCGTTCCATAATGCATTTTAGGCAAATATTTTCTTAGAACTAGGAAAAAGTGGGTGTTTATGTCAAGGACGAATTTGAAAAATATGGTACCGTTTTGTTCGGCTATTCGTTAGCAAATAATAATCTGAAGGCGTAGGCGACAACAACCGTTCTAGCAGAAAATTATTTTGTACTTTCTTATCTTTGTCTTTATGCCCTATATTGTTATATATTAATTTAGATATTGTATTTAGAAATCACTACAGATACGATCTGATAGTTTCTTTCATATTTATCTCTTGATGATACGATCTTCTGCTTCTTCTTCCTCCTCGTTCGTCCTGAAAAGGACGGTGGTTGCGTTGTGTCTGTTTACGCCTAAGCTGTGATATCTGCACCTTTCGGTCGACACATCCGACTTCAGCACGGCATTTTTTGGGACCGGGTTTGCCTTCCCTCTGCGATCCCTACTCGCTCAGCCAGATTGCACTGCTGCAGCCAGTTTCCAGGACCACCACGTGGAAGTGGAGTACGGTCTTGGTCAGCTCTGGTTCGCTGACCCTGATGCAAGCAGTCAAGCTATGGGTCGCTGACTGCATTCTCTATTGCTGCATCTTTGGGTCCCTGATACGATGTGATAGTTTCTTTCACATTTATCTCTTGATAATACGATCTGATAGTTTCCTTCATATTTATCTCTTGATGATACGCTCTGATAGTTTCTTTCATATTTATCTCTTGATGATACGATCTGGTAGTATCTCAACTGTCCAACACCTGATGTTATCTTTCCACTAAAAGCTACGTTATTCTCTTGGCCGTTAGCAGTCATTTTGTCTCCTATCATGGTGTGCGAAGAGAATCTTATTCTCTTTATACGTCTACATTTTATCTAAGTTTCATCTCATTAATACCTTCTCTGTCAAATGTAATGTTTCTATGACAACTTTATTTGTTGTATTCGTTTTCCGAGAGATTCCCACACTTATTTTTCTAAACTTAAATCTTTCAGGGGCCTTAACCCTGTTTTCTGATTGTTCACTGCCTGTATATGTGTACCATTTAATAAATGACGATGTCTTGTTTTATTAGCTAGTTATTTCATTGAATGTTCATTTTCTGTCAACATGATTGCTGAATGTATCCTTATAAAATTCCTACTCTCTTTTTTTTATTTGTATCTTACATCTATCTTCAGCTTTCATTATTTCCCACAATATGAACAAATTCTGACTCGTTCTAAAATGTTCCTGTTATTCTAATTTTTTTTTTTTTAAATTAGCTATTAATTCGTTCAGATAGTCTCCGACGAAAGATTTTTCTTACCGAAAGTCTGAAATTTGCGTTTTGTACCTTATTAAACAATCCCATCAGCTTTTCTTGAAAATGCGGAAACGGCTCGCATTTCAATGTAAAAGGTAAATTCAACATCCCTGAAAGAGCATACATGTCTTTCAGTTTTTTCATGGTGCATTGGTCAGTATGTTAGAAATCTCCACACAAACATTTCATGGTGCATTGGTCAGTGTATTAGAAATATTCACACTATCATTTCATGGTGCATTGGTCAGTGTGTTAAAATGTCCACATTAACATTTCATGGTGCATTGGTCAGTGTGTCAGAAATATTCACACTATCATTTCATGATCAGGAGCTGCGCTAGCGTAGTGGTTACAACACCGCTCTGGCGACCGGGTGATTCAGGATCAAACCAGGGTGACGGCATTTGAGGATTTTTCGTCGACCGGGATATGGACTGGATTAACTCGAGACCTGGCGAGGACATTTGAAGGAGTTTCGTCGACCAGGGATTGGCGGCTCCTGAGCCGACCCAGCTCTAATGGGTACCTCCGAAATCGGCGAGTATCTGCCTGAATGGCGAGGGACACCTGTCTCTGTACAAGAAAAGGGATACTCACGTAAAAATCAATGTCAGGTTAGACATTAATAATAACCTGAGATTTCGCCTCGAGTATTAGCGGGCGTACGAAAGAAAAAAAAAATTTCATGATGCATTGGTCAGTGTGTTAAAATCTCCACACTAACATTTCATGATGCATTGGTCAGTGTGTTAAAATCTCCACACTAACATTTCATGGTGCATTGGTCAGTGTGTCAGAAATATCCATACTAACATTTCATGATGCATTGGTCAGTGTGTTAAAATCTCCACACTAACATTTCATGGTGCATTGGTCAGTGTGTCAGAAATATCCATACTACCTTTTCAAAGTGGATTGGTCAGTGTGTTAAAATCTCCACACTAACATTTCATGATGCATTGGTCAGTGTGTTAAAATCTCCACACTAACATTTCATGGTGCATTGGTCAGTGTGTCAGAAATATCCATACTAACATTTCATGATGCATTGGTCAGTGTGTTAAAATCTCCACACTAACATTTCATGGTGCATTGGTCAGTGTGTCAGAAATATCCATACTAACATTTCATGATGCATTGGTCAGTGTGTTAAATTCTCCACACTATCATTTCATGATGCATTGGTCAGTGTGTTAAAATATCCACACTAACATTTCATGGTGCACTGATCAGTGTGTTAGAAATGTACACACTAACTTTTCATAGTGCATAAGTCAATGTTTTAAAAATATCCACACTAACATTTCGGGAAAGTTTCAGAATTTTTTTCTCCATTAAAACAACACCGATTTCGTAATAAACACAAAGCTGGTACGTATATATGTATCACTTTCTGTCACATAATTATTGGGTCGCTCCCTTTTCCTCTCCGGCAGTATTCAGTTACAGTTGTTGTGAGTACTGATTACGTGCCTTTTCCGTGGTCGGCACTTTTCTTTCTCTGCTATCAAGCAAATATTAGCTATTTTCTAATCAAGTTTACACTCATTTCAGTGATAACTGATGATGTTTGCTTTGCGCTTCTCGGCTTTGCTCAAGATTAAGACGTAGGTAAAAACCAAGATAGCCTTAATCAATTTTCGTAAAGTGACCGCGTGTCATGTTTACCTAGGAGTGCCCCGCGATAAATTATCGACCTACCGGCACGCACTCGGAGGAAACGAATGACGTAATCATTTCCCAGACACCTTGTTACAAAGAGATTACTTTAGATAAAAGAAAGATATTGTATTTAAGAAAACACTGTCGAGAGAGGATCGGATGGTTTAATTCCATATTTGGAAGACATGACCTTTGCAATAACGAGCAGAAATGTCCACGTGGACATAATTTGAATTACCAGACAACACACGCAAGACTTGAAACGATTGGCAGGGGTTCGAAATAGAGGAACAACCAAATTCCTGATTGGACCCTGCCTAAATCGCAACAAAGTAGACAAGTGCAATATAACCTGACACGTAAGTCGGTTGAAAGCACTATGAAAATCTACCTCGCGCCAAGAAGACAACCAGACCTTGCTAGAGTTAAAACTAAAATCTGCTTTGATTTATCGGACCTCACCCTTGTTTGAGCGTCTTGAGGACTTACAGCCCAGGAAAACTCTACTATTTTAACACGGAACACCGGAATCTGAGGGAACTGAAACACAAGTCAAAGTTGGAACTTATTGCTAAAGTAACATCACCCCAGACCAAGTGTACGAGGCCTCTACAAGAGCCTTTATTTCTCTAAGCCAGCAGTCGGTGAGCCTAAAGATGGAGTAAGTTGTAAATTTTGAATTCTATATATTTTGCATTACTAACATGTGAATTAATACGTATATACTGACATATAAAAATTAATACGAGAATATTGTTGGTGGATGTCCAAGTCATTTGATGCTGGCAACCTCAGCATTTAGAATGGTGATTTCATGAACCACCACTGCCAGCGATGGTGACTGCTTTATTGCGAGTTTTTCCTATAAGGAACCAAAAGCAAACGTAATCCCAAGTTCAGTATGGAGCAGGAAGGGAATGATGAAAGAAATGAAGTACATACTTGTTATATTATTAACCGTTTCAACCAGTGTAAATGTAAAACATATTCACTCTAAATAACAGTTTACAACCTTTTCAACCGATGTAAATGTAAACATATTCAAACTATATTGTTAACATTTTCAAATAAAAGTTAAATATAAAACTATTCCTTTTAAACGTAAAGTTAGTTTTCGCCCACTGGGATTAATATTAATTCTCAGAGGGGGTAAAAGTTCTGAGATTGATGGGATAGTGGAATGAAAAGAGGAGGGCACATAAGTATGTGTAGGGAAACTCAATACTCAGAGGGTATTCATCTCTCTTCTTTTGCCAAACTAGTTGGTGGTACCAGTTGAGGGTACTATATCTGGAACAGGTTGGGGGTATAATTGGCCTGAAGTCGACGCTAGACACCATCATCAGACAGGTCTAAGAGACGGGGGACCAGCTTTGCAGTTACTTCCTGATTCTACTTGGAACGGGCTGCAAATCTTAATCTTGACCAGGGACACGAGCTATTCAGTCACCTATCTGCGATGAACTAAAACACCAGCGGGAGCAGTATCCCCAGCAGCTAATGGTACAAATAAAACCTGTCACGTGAAACTTCCCCTTATATTAATCCTCATTAACATCATATGATGATGACCAATTTTTGTTAAAGTCTTATTCAATTTTTACTAACTGTTAAAACCTAACCGATTTTTAAATTTGTTACTTATACCTATCCAAATTTAAAGTAGATTTAATCATTTTCAATGTGTTGTATCTGTATGTCTCAGACAATTTCTTAAATACACTTAAACAGAGCTATAAAATAATAATAAGATGAATTCGCTGAATTAACTCAGCTGGGGCCTTGAACGTATAACGAATTATAAGATAACCTTATCTTTCACAGTTGACGGTAGATACTAGAGTTGACGTGTTCAGCCAATGCAGCATTGTTCTCGCATTTAGGAATATTCCCTTGAGGTAGATGCATCATTAACCTTTTATCTACAACTCTGCCAAGAGTAATCTTGTGCGAAGGTAGACATCTTTGAAGACCCACATCAGTTACTCTTGAGTTTTGGCCCCTGTTGGACCACTACTGCAGAGATTTTAAAAAAAAGGGGGGGGGGGAGATGGGCAAACCGTGACACTTTCATATATGTGTACATAAAATGGAGGATGAATAAGGTGTATAGAAATGTGTTGTCAGATGGAGCTGTTTAATATAATATACATTGCTGTATGGAAGAAATCAATACACTTGATAGTTTTGATTGGGGTCATATGTCCCACTTCGCCCAAATAACACTGGCTAACAAAAAAAAAATTTTTTTTCTTTCTCTAACATTTCTATGTTTTTCTGGTCAATTTTAATGCGCTGTTTTTAAATCTGCAAACCGTTTTTCTCTATCAGGTCGGGATCTCGAGAAATACGCAATTGAAGTTTTTTAACAACGCATACAGTATTATAACATCATTCGTACAAGAAGTATAACAGTTATGTAGGCTTGAATTTCTTTGCAGTCGACTTTCGTCGGTGAATGGCATGTGGTACATCGCGATGAAACATCCAACAATAATCGGCAAGCATGGTCACACTCCACCGTCCTTGATAACGTGACTCCATTACGGCGATATCTTGATGGAATCGTTCTCCATGTTCATCGCTGACTTCGCCAAGGTTGTCAGGGAAAAAGTCAAGATGCGAATCGAGCAAATGGATTTTGAGGGACATGTTACACAGCCCATAATTCTGTATGCATCTATGCACTGCTTAACAATATGCACATAGTCGACAGATTTGTGATTTCCCAGAAAGTTATCGACGATCGATTTGAATGCCATCCATGCGTGAAGTTCACTACCATGTAACAAGTTCTCGAATTGTTTGTCTGCAATAACTTTTCTCGAAGATAAGTGAAAGCTTTGCTCATTTTATCTAAAGCTTTTACGAAATTCTTCATGAGCCCCAACTTTATATGTAACGGTGTTAAAGTGATGCTGTCTTTGTTAACTAATGGCTCGTGTATTACATTTTTATGCCCGAGCTGCATACGATCCCTGATAGGCCACACCTTTCTTGCATAATGTTCCTGTCTGTTGCGGCTGTCCCATTCACATAGGAAGCAACAAAATTTAGTATACCCAGTCTGCATGCCCGTGAGAATTGCAATGACCTTTAGGTCTCCACAAATCCGCCATTGGTAGTCATTGTACTTTATTTTTGCCAAAAGTATAGCCATATTGTCATAAGTTTCTTTCATATGAACAGAGTAGGCGACTGGAATTTTGCAATAGCAAATGTCATCATCCATCTCAAAGTATTGAACAAGTTCTCTGTGTCTATGACGAAATTTAGATATCAAAGTATTGGGCGCTAAAAGATTCCATTCTTTGAGTCGCGAACCGAGTAATTCCACTTGTCGTTTGGTAAGAGCGAGATCACGTATTAGATCTGAAAGGTTAATTAAGTGAATACCATCATTCACCGGTATATAATCCGAGTCAGAATTAGTTTCTGAAGCAGGTAAACTATCACTTTCTGATGGTTCATTCACGTCCAACGGATATTGTTCTGGTGGAACTGGGATCGGACACGTGATTGGATCACGAGACACTGGTTTCGAAACCGATTCAATATTTGGATAAACCACAGACTTTCTAGTTTTAAAAGTGAAACCATGGATATTTGTCAAGCAGAAGTAACAATCAGTAGCGTGATTTGTCTTGTTCATGCCATATTACTGGCACTCCAAAAGGCATCGACTTATGCTTCGGCGATTTTCGTAACCAACCTGCCAATGTATTTGCACAAAGTCGAACAAACTGCATTTGGCTTCCAAGATTTATTTGCATCATCAACTTTCGAATCGAAATAAAGTTCATATGCTTTCTTTAGTAATGGTGTAAAGTTTTTCTGGTGAACACGATCGGTAAAATATCCGCACACGTAACAGAACAGATCAGCCGAATTTCTACAACTTCTAGAAGCCATATTTCGCTCAGAATTATTTCAAAATACAGTAACTATTGGAAAAATAGCGTAACATATGTCATGCATCTTTTAGCAGTATAAAAAGTGGAATTATTTTGCATTTTATTAATTTTTAATAAGTTATGTAGTAAAAATGAAACGGAGCACATAACGGTTTCCCAAAAATATATGTATTCACAAATATCTTAAAAACCTGACGTGATAGAGATAAACGGATTTCAAATTTGAAATCAGCGCAAAAAACTGACATAAGAACACTTATTCTTATATAAGAAAGAAAAATGTTGTTTGTCAGTGTAATTAGCGACACATCTGCTCAAGCCGGTACGTTCTTAAATAATTATTCGGTAGCGCAGTAATAAGAGACTTTTTGAATGTTCTTGTTTGCTTTTGCTTTAGCCTTTTTTTTCCTTTGTCTTGTGTGTGTTTATGTGTGATTTACCCATACGACCTTATTCTTTTTCACACACTCTTTATTTTTTTTTTAACCTGAAACAGAGTTAGGGTTATGGTTAGCGTTACCGAGTACATTTATTTATCTCTGCGTTCCAAGCAAAAACCTAACTCTAAATCTTAACACTAAACAGATAGCCGTAACCGGCCTGTCGGCTTTATGTTTTCTACAATTATTAAAACTATAAGGCGTCCTCACTTTAATTATTTCCTTTTTTGTTGACGGATTACTTGCTAGATTTGGTTAATCAGTTTTTATATCTTGTCTAATGACTAATGAAGAAAGCCAAAGGCGACAATGCAAGGCAGCTCTTGGTCTTGAATCCCTGTGGTAAAATAAAAAGGGAGTAACGAATGACACACTTTAAGCAAAAAAGAACTTATAGAAATAATTTGAAATGATAGCAAAAGACGGGCGTCATTGCTTTGAATGAAGCTGTACATTGGTTATCATTTCTCCCCTTCTTATATTCCTCAACATTCTATTTATCATCTTTCTTTGATAGTTTTAGTAACATTGCTAGTCCTTAACAGTTCACAGTTTATGTCTGTCTAAGGTCATACTAAAAACGGCGTCTAACAACTTCTAACATCTGATCTTGTATTTTATTTATATTTATAAATATATAAGGCTAAGTCTGACAGAACAAATCTCCACGTAATCTGGTTGGATCTAGCTAATGCGCATGGATCCGTTCCAAACCAGATGTTGTGGCCGGCCCTGGAAATGTACCATGACCCACAAGGAATCGCAGCATTGCTGAAGCTGTATTGCTCAGTGTTCTCTGTCAAATTCTTAATCAGAGAGTACACAACGAATTGGATTGACCTACAAGTTGCAATTGCGACGGGATGAACCATGTCTCCGATACTATTCATGTTGGCTATGCAGGTAATCCTCAAAGCGGCTGAAGGATATGCAAAAGGTCCAAAGCTCAATGGAAAGTGTCACATGTCACCGCTTAAAGCATTCGTGGATGACACAACCATTCTGACATCAGATGAACACCAGGCCCGAAGAATGTTAGAGCGCCAGGATGAACTTGTCAGTTGGTGGAGAATAAGCTTCAAATCTAAGAAGTCTAGCTATAGATCAAAAGGTCAACAAGTTCGTGATGAAATGGCTAGGAGTACCACCAGTTCTGTCAGACGTAGCATGGTACTGCAAGAAGACACAGGTTGTGCTTCTTTTCTAGTCAGTTGTTGAAAAATAGAATGTAGGACAGGCAAGGCTCGCAATGATGCTGTGCGAGTCAGCAGATGACGTGGTTAAGTCCATTTAGCCCACACTGAAAACTGGAAGGAAGTGGAAAGTGGATGTAGCTGTTGTTGCTGCCCATGAGTCGCTCAAGCTGAGGGAGGTAATCGGAAAAGCACAGATGAATTGACGAGAATTTGGCCTTGGTGACATCTGCTGGTGGTTCAAGTCCTCAAACTAGGAACGCAGAGACAGGAGATACGAGGTAATTCATGAGATACGAGGAGCTGAGAATGAGAAGAGGATGCATAAAGCGGTGCAGCAGGCTCAACAAGGCCAATCGACTACATGGGAAGGAGCCCTGCAGAGGTCATTGACATGGAATGATATATGGCATATGGCACTTACATTCAGCTTCATTATTAGATCAATGTATGAAGTCCTAACATCGTCAGGCAAACCTTTTGAGATGGGGACAGTCTGATGATGTTCAGTGCCCCCTGTGGCATGAGAGGCAGGCACTTGAACACGTGCTCTCAGCTTGCAAGGTGGCATTAGGGCAAGGGCGATACACATGGTGCCACAACAAGGTACTAAATGAGCTGGCTGCAACAATAGACCTGGCAAGGGTGAAGGCGAACAGCAATATCAGACTGAGCACCGCAAATAGATACTTTCTGAGAGCAGGAAATTCAGCACACCCCAAACCAAGTAAATTAAGTAGCAGTTTACCATCCCTTCTTGAATGTGCAAATGACTGGGAGATGGCAGTAGACATACTTGGGCTAGGGGCATATCCAGAGAGCATCGGAAGATCTCGAAGATGGCCAGATATAGTGCTGCATTCCTCATCATCACACCAGATTATAATGATTGAGCTGACTGTGCCATTTGAATCCAGATTGCAAGGAGCGACACAGGTTCAAAGTGGCCAAGTATAATGATCTGGCCACGGACATGAGACACAGTGGGTTCACTGTGTGGTCGTTGATGAACAGGTTTGTCTATATTTACCGTACTTTTACTGGGTTGATCGTATCTCAGCTCTAGTAGTAGGCTGTTTGATGTTTGGTAAGAAAATTCTTTCTTTCAGACGACAACTTTACATATACCAACAGTCAATGAATAATTTAAATGACAGTAAGCTTCATATTTAACGAAGAACGTTATTAACATAAGCCATCGAAAATGTAAAATGATATGCCGAACCTTCCACCTAGGGTTGGCAGACTTATACAACAAGATTCAGTAGGCAATAATTCAGTGTCACACACACACACATACACACACTCTCTCTCTCTCTCTCTCTCTCTCTCCCTGCTTCAATTATCATAACTATCTCTAGTGGTTATTTGGATCACACGTTGAGAACCACTGTTGTCATAATCTGATCTGCCATCTAATTCTTCATATGTAAGCACTCGTCTCTTTTATGCTTTGACATATTCTTATGTTTCTGCCTTGGTGTATCTTAATGAAACTGGCCTCACAGCCAGGGGTGTAAATTTACCAAGTCTGTCTTCTACTCTCAAGACTATCGGCAGTCTACTGTTCTTCTCATCTACTTAAAAGTTCATCGACAAGTTGTATCTATCTCTGCATACCTGTTATCTGAAAATACACACATTTCTCTCACTGGAGACACTGACATCTCATCCTCAGAATAAATACAACTGTCATACATAAACGTGGTAAATATCGAGATAGACGTCTGGGCGATAGTCACTTTTCTGCCACGGCAGAATCAACCAAAACCATTGGGTTATTGGCCCGATAGGACGTCTACTTGCAACCACTTCTAGATGCTAACTCTTTCACATCTCGGAGTAAATTGATTTAACCTAAAACGTCGATTTTCAACGACAACTATTTTCGGACACTCCAGAACACTTTGTCTGACAAAAAGTCACCTCTCCATTCAAAACACGTGAATTGTTCCTCTCGCTAACTTTGCCAAAACCAGACAAAACAAAACACCAACAATCCTCAACCAAGGGATGTAAGTACTACTCTTGACCCCCTTCTTCTCGTTCTATCGATTATTCCCCTTAGAACTTAAATTAAAAGTCAGCTAATCTCAATCATAAAAAATTAATCTCATAAATATACTTCTAACCGAGTTTTCCCTCTTAACCAACCTAACGGTTACAACCGCAAGTGATCACCTCATCATGGCTGTTGAGGTGGGTGCAAGAAGTCTTGTGGCGGCCTCAGTGTATGATCTACTGAAACTGTTGGGGTTGAAGGGACAGTCAAGAACAACAGCACTCAAGAGGCTCAGCGAAACTGCGGAAAAGGCATCGTGCTGGCTGTGGAACAACTGCAACTTACTATGGAACTCTGGACAGTAATTTGGTTTCAACATAGGGGTTACATTCACAATTGCCTCCAGCTAGTGGAAAATAGACATTTGAAAGCTGCAACCAAGGTGGAGTGGGTTCGATTCACCGCACAAGACAACAGCAGACTGATTCCTGGGAGTCATTACCCAAGTGGGCCTGCCCCCTTTAGAGTGTAAAGGATTAAGGGGTCGAAATACTTGATCGATGGGGGGGGGGGGGGGGGGGGGGCTTTTCTGATGATCAGATTGCCTCCTGTTGCGTCGCTCTGTATTGAGGTTCCTACCATCTGTTGTTCTACATCTCCAACCCCGTCATACCCTTCTCTTCACATGTACACCTCTCAGTGAATGAGATTGTATTTGACGAATAATTTCTGTGTAAGTAAAGAGAAATTAACTTTTTTTAAATAATTCACAAGACCTAGTCAAACATTTCCATCTAACAATTCTCTAGTCAGATTAACAACAGAAATCAGACCTTGGGTTATTGAAGGACAATTACTACATATGTCAGCTTTTATCGTTTCAAACCAGACATAGTGATTTCTGTTTCGCCTAGAAAGAAAAATGATTTGTTGTTGTAAAATGTTCATACGGCAAACACAATATTAAATATCTAATTCAGTGTACCATCAGGATCATCATCATCGTCAAATCACATCATCATGATCATTATCATCATCAAACATCACATCATCATGACCATCACCATCATCATCAACATGACAACATCATTATCACAACTATCATCCTCATCAACATTACTTCATCCTGATCACCATCATCATCACATCATCATGATCACAACTATCACCATCATCACATCATGATGATGATCATCATCACCATCAATATAACATCAAGATGATTTCATCTATTATCATCATCATTAACATTACATCATACTCAACATCATCATGATCACAACTGTCATCATCAATACATCATTATGATCACCATCATCATCATTAACATCACATCATCATGATCACCATCACCATCAACATCACATCATCATGATCACAACTTTCATCATCATCAACATCATCATGATCACCACCATCATCATCATTATCACATCATCATGATCAACATGACTATTAACATCAACATCAGAACATCATGCTCAAAACTCGTATTATTATCGTCATCAACATCACTAATTCATGATGACCACCATCATCATCTTCACATTATTATGATCACCACCATCATCATCGTCAACATCACAGCATCATCATCACCACCATCATCATCATCATCACCACCATCATCATAATAACATCATCATGATGTCAACCATCATCATCAACATCACATCTTCATAATCACAACTATCATCATCATCATCAACTTCACATCGTCATTACCAGCACCACCATCAACAGCAACATCATGATCACAACTATTATCATCGTCATCAACATCACATCATCAGGATCACCACCATGATCATCATCACATTATCATAATCACCACCATCATCATCAACATTACACCATCGTCATCACCACCATCATCATCGTCCCATCATCATGATCACCATTATCATCATCAACATCACGCCACGATTACCACCATTATCATCATCAACATCACATCATCATGGTCACTATCACTATCATCATCAACATCACTGTTACGTATGGGTTATCTTCTTGTAGTTATTATTGATCAGAATATAGAATCATAAAATGTACATGCATCGTACTGACAAACACGAATGGAGACGGGTATGATCATTACAGGACATCACTGGCCGAAGAACACAAGTCGTCGTGACAGGCCACTTATCTGAAAAAACGCACTCCGACAGATGCTCGCTTGAAGAAAAAATTCAGCGCTGCCTGTAGACTGATGCAACGTGTAGATTACAATGGTACAGCAAACAGTGGCCACGAAAATCAAATGAAGACGATGGCAGACTTGACTGACGACATCTTGAGGTGAACTTGAATATCAACGAATAGTGTAGACGTCATGATGAAAAAAGACGGTTGAGCAGCAAAGCCGACAGTCATGCGCAGTTCATACAATATTAATATATATGAGAGTCAACGGTGAAATGTCACAAAACGTACTGAAAAACCATGATTGAAAATATTCTGCAAAGACGATCGATCTTCTCTTCCTCGTTCTCGATCTCGATCCCCATACTGGCCACCAGAGATTTGTTACGTGTTGGTTATCTTCTTGTAGTTATAAATGATCAGAATATAGAATCATAAAATGTGCATGCATCGTACTGACAAACACGAATAGAGACGGGTATGATCGTTACAGGACATCACTGGCCGAAGAACACAAGTCGTCGTGTAGAGGGTCCACAATATCTTTTCCATTTATTTAACTTCAGGAACAGCAACATCATGGGCTAGGCATACATATAGTACATACATGATAGTAAAATTCTTCATCTGTCTCGTCTCAACCATTCAGTTCTGGCCGCTGTACTAGAGGTACATAGAACCCAAGTAATGTGGACCAGACGATGTGAATGTAGAAGTACTAGAATTATTTCTTCAGTAATATATGGAACTTCTTAATAAGTTCTGAATCATCGTCGATAATATAGTGGAAGTTAAATATGCCACTTAGATCTCTTCATCCGCAATACTTGGAGCTTGAATAAAACACGTCTTACTATTAAGACTAGAAGTATCGAACATCCAAGAATATTAGCCATTAGCATAAATTATTGAAAACGCGTTACTCATTAACAACTGGTGACTTATTAAATATACATCCTTTAATATAAGTTAAAACCCGTGCAAAACATGAGTTACCACAGAGAGACAGATCACTGCAACATAAATGGTAAAAGCCTATGTGTGGCCACAATACAAAATACATTAATATTCGTACTTTAACAATCACATTATCAACATCATTATCATCATGATCACTATCAGCATCAATATCACATCATCATGATTACTATCATCATCAATATCACATCATGAGATCACTATCATCATCAAGATCACATCATGAGATCACTATCATCATCAGCATCACATCATGAGATCACTATGATCATCAACATCACATCATCATGAGATCACTTTCATCATCAAGATCACATCATGATATCATTATCTTCATCAATATCACATCAACATGATCACTATCATCATCAAGATTACATCATGAGATCACTATCATCATCAACATCACGTCATCATTATAACAATCATCATCAATATCACATCATCATGAGATCACTATCATCATCAATATCACATCAATATGATCACTATCATCATCAAGATCACATCATGAGATCACTATCATCATGTTTTTTTACTCGTTTACATCAGCTATATATTTCCTGTTATTCTGTTAATGGCTGTCATCTACAATACTCAGTCATTTTTACGATGTGTTTTAAAGTATTCTTTTTAAATGTTAGATTTAAGCAGATAAACAGCATATTGTTTTTTTTTTTTTTTTTTTTTTTTTTTTGGTCAAAAAATAATTAAAATTAAGACTAAAAAATGAGCGATGATGAAGGTACGCTAGGTAGTTGTAGCAGCATGACGACACACACACCACCGCGTAAAAAAGTGAAGCCATGGTATCAGCAGGCATTTTGTGAGGAATGGCTAGTAGACAGCGAACTGAAGGATTGGATAAAGCCGGACTCTGGCAATCGCTATGCTGCGATTTGTACGGTCTGTTCCTGTACATTAACTAATGCCAACAACCCAGCTTTATTGACACATAAAAGCACACAGAAGCACATGAAAAACTTCGAAGCCAATAACGAAACTCTGAATATTAACAAGTTTTTCATCAAACCAAAAGAGCCCTGTCTCCAAGACAAAATTGCTTAAGCGGAGATAGCCTACTGTTGTCGGCTTTCATGGCAGAACATAATACTTCGTTTTCGCAAGCTGATCCTTTGATTGAATGTTGCAAGCAGATGTTTCCAGACAGCACAATTGCTAAAAAAGATGTCACTGAAGCGCACCAAGGCTGCCTATGTGATATATTGGGGTGTTAATAAAATAATTTGTATATAATTGTGAATTTTTGGTTTAAAAAAAAATAAAATAAAAATGAAGAAATAAATAACATTTGGTAGCACACAGCTTATGTGTGCTAAAGTTGCACAAAAAGATTGTGTAAGCATCGTCTATCCCCGTGTTTTTGATGCATAAAATAATCTAGGTATTTCTGGGGTTTTTTTAAGAAGTAAATCTGGGTTTAAGAAAGAACAAGCAGGATTTAGAAAGAACAGAAGATGTGTAGATCATATATTCACTCTCAGGAACATTATAGAGCAGTGCTCAGAATGGCAAAGACAGCTTTACATTAACTTCGTTGATTTTGAAAAGGCTTTTGACAGCATACATAGGGACAGTTTATGGAAAATACTGAGGGCTTATGGAATTCCAAACTGCATAGTGTCAATCATAAAAAACCTCTATGCCAACTTTACGTGTAGTGTTGGGCAGAGCAACCTAACCTTTGAGGTGAAGACAGGAGTACGACAGGGATGCCCCTTATCAACCACTCTATTTTTAACAGTCATAGACTGGGTGATGTGCCAGACAACAGAGGACAGTCCAAGAGGAATAAGATGGACAACATTTTCTACATTGGAAGATCTGGAATATGCAGATGACATTGCACTACTAGCACATTCACATAAACACATCCAGGAAAAAACGGACAGACTTAATAAGTTTAGCCAGCAGGTGGGCTTGAACATCAATTTAAAGAAGTCTGAGGTCATGACGCTCAATGTGAGCAACCCTGAGCCCATATCAGTAAGGAATCAGCAACTGGTACAGACAGATACCTTCACATACTTAGGAAGCATAGTAACACCAGACGGCGGGGCAGGCAAAGACATCAACATCAGAATGAATAAGGCAAGAACAGCCTTCTTTAGCCTAAACAACATCTGGAAGTCCTCTCAATACAGCACAAGCACAAAATTAAGATTATATCAGAGCTGTGTGCTTTCTGTGCTTCTCTATGGTGCAGAATGCTGGAGAGTTACAGAGAAGAAAATGTCGAAATTGTCCTCTTTTCACACAACATGCCTAAGAAAAATTCACCGAATCTTTTGGCCGAATACCATCACTAACCAAGATCTGCTTACTCGTAGCAAGCAAGAGGACATGCACACCATCATAGCTGGCAGACGCTGGAGCTGGGTTGGCCATGTCCTCAGAAGAGACCCCGATGCCATCACAAGAACAGCTATGCTTTGGACCCCTGAAGGAAAAGGAAAGAGAGGCCGACCAAAAAACAACCTGGCGGAGGACTGTGGAGGCTGAGATGCAAAGAATGAACCAGAGTTGGGGCACTGTACGAAGGATGGCCACCGACCGAGCAAAGTGGAATCAATTTGTTGTTGCCCTACAAGATGCCACTAGGCGTGATGGCCACTGACTGCTTTGACGGTCGGCGGCTAAGGATCAAAGAAGAAGAAGAAATCTGGGTTTATCTCTAGAACTTGAGTGGCAACCTTGGTGGCACCAAGATATTTTCATTAATTTTTAGTGACAGAAGAGCTCCCATACCGGGGTTAAACCTGTGTCAAAGTGAAATTTTAAGAGGTGGGTGTATTCGGTTTTCCATAAACTTAGCAGATCTGTAACCTTTATGCTGCCCCAATAAGAATTACAGCAACCGACTCAAATGCAAGTGTGTCTTACGCATTGATCTGACAATTTTTAATGATTAACAAAGAAATTACCGCTTCCTTTATTTTAGATTTAAAACATGGTAGCATAAAACATCTGGACTTCGACCATTGTTTATTCACCTAGAAACGCTCCGTGGCGTGAACTGAGATATAATCTTGTTACTTTCTGCGTAGATTGAAAACATATCGCCTGGAGTACAGTTAGAATATATTATTGAATATCAGTTAAGAATCTAGGTCATCAGCCATTGACTGTAACCTACTGCTTTTAAGTTGGTCGTGTGTACTAGCGTATTTAATTAGGCCCTAACTGATTGCGCTCAAAAACGACGTTTTTTTGCAAGCTAATATAGTGAGTACATTTTGAGACAGGACTGCCGTTATGGATTTCGCCTTAATTGATGTATTTATAATGTTAAGATAGTGTTTGAAGTGAAGAACAGTGGGCCGAGTTCAATATGGCCTTATAAAAGAATTCAGAGACGCAGTTATAACGGTAGGTTTAGAAATCCTAAACTAAACTCTAACCTTCACTAGGCCTACAATATCGAGTTACTAGGATGACATTGAAGAACATGTTCATTTCAACCGATAAAGTTGTATTTATCAAAACTTACAGCATCTCTGATTTCTTTGTTGAGTCTGTATGGAATACACTTCTTTTTCATTTCAGCACCCTAATCCTAACCCTATGACAGTGGTTCTCAAACTGTGCACCGTGGCTGGTTTACAGGGGCGCTTCAAAATATTCCAAATTTTTACTGAAATTACACTTAGCCCGCGTGGCTTTAGAATCAGACCATCGATGTGTTGATGCGATGATAGGAAGGACATCTAACGGACACTGTACAAACCACTAACTGTTTCGCTTTTCAATAGTAATACTAGATGGCGCTCGATGTCAAAATTTAAACTCTGGATTGTTTTAGTCACTGGACACATTTATGGTTGAAAATAATCCGGAGTGGACAAAGTGCATTGGTGTCTGTACTGATGGTGGTCATGCGGTGTCCGGCCGTTATGGAGGATTGCAGGCGCTTATTCGAAGCAAAGCTCCGGATTCACTGTGGACCCATTGCATCATTCACAGAGAAGCACTCGCATCAAAGTATCTGAGTCCTCCACTGAATCTGGTCTTACAATGTGTGGTGAATGTGGTAAACTTTATAAAAACTCGGCCAGTGAAAGCAAGGTTTTTCAAAAAATTGTGTGAGTATATGGGAGCAGAATCACGTCTATGTTGTACTACTGCCCCTCGCGATGGCTCTCTCATGGCAATGTATTGTCCCGTACGCTTGAATTACGGCAGGAAATGAAAACTTTTCTTGAAGAGGAAAAACACGAATATGCCAAACACTTTGTGGAAACAAGAGTTTTTGGTAAAACTAGCATACTTGTGTGATATCTTTGAAAAGTTAAATGTGTTGAATCTCTCCCTGCAGGGAGGCAACATGCACATATTGAAATTGGTCGAGAAGGTTTTAGCTTTCAGAAAAAAATTACAGCTATGGAGTAGAAAAATGGATGAAGATGGTGGCAAAGATTTTTTCCCCTTGTTGCAGCAGTTTGTGACCTCCAATGAAGTTGATTTCTCTCGCAACATAAAATCTGTTTTTCAAGAGCACCTATCACAGCTTATCTACTGGTTTGAAAAATACTTTCAAGAAGATAATAGCGACAAGTTCGCATGGATTCAAGACCCATTCATGGCCAAAGCTCTTTCTGAATTTACTTCAGTAGAAGAAGAAAATTTTATTGAGCTGTCCTGCGACAATACACTGAAGAGAACATTTAGCAGCATGGAACTGACTGACTTTTGGATATCAGTAAAAGATGAATATCCGCTGCTAAGTGGTAAAGCTCAGCGAATCTTAATTCCATTTGCGACGTCATATTTATGCGAAGCTGGGTTTTCGGCGGTCGCTGTGATAAAAAGCAAGTATCCTGCGAAAATCAGCGTGGAACAGGAAATGAGGGTGGCTGTGTCCAGTTTGATTCCAAGATTTGAGAAGATGTGCAGTGAACAACAGGCTCACCCATCCCACTAATTATGATTTATCTATTCAATGATGATTGTTTCAAATTATTACCTTATTAATACTTTTTATATAAATTGTTTGTGAATTTGAAATACGTGTTTCATTTATTTATTTTTTTGGTTAACCAACCTAACCGCACCAACTGCACACTGCAACTGTTAGGTAGGCTTATGTTCTGACTTGGGGCGCCGTGGAAAAATCCTGGTACACTAAGGGTGCCGTGAACCGAAAAAGTTTGGGAACCACTGCCCTATGAGCAAGTCAATAGGCCACCGGATCGATAAGACATTTGGGTGAAATCTAACATATGTCTCATGTGATAAATTTAACCATGATACAACGTTAAAATATCTCCAAAGATAAAATGTAGGGATAAAAATAATGAGTAAGCTACTAGAAGACATGATCGCCCATGCCGCGGTTCAATACCCGCCATGGAAACTAACTTGTTAGACGTGAAGACAAAACGTTTACCCTTGGAGACGGGAGGGAACGGAGATCAGAAAGAAAAAATATGACTGAACACGTGCTTGAAACTAGCAAGGCTAAAAAGACGCAATTGGTGGGGAAAGGAAAAAAATTCACATCCACAAGTTGACACAATGTAAAGAAATGGACAAAAGGGACCGTAGCTATTATACGCAACAGTCATTTCTTGGACGCTTTTACGATACTGAGTCCTTTTATTTGAATTCAGCGGCAAACGCATTACAGAAGATGCTCGAACATATTTCAAAAAAACAACTAACCTTGAAAAAGTAACTTTTTCTTAATAATAATGTTAGGAATATAAAACCTAGCTAGTCTGATAGACCATCTTAAGCAGAGAAATAATATGCTTTCATTTATACAGACGGATAGATAATAATGAAGATATTGACAAAAGACTGTGTTGTTCATAACAGACGAGCGACTGCACTGTTAAAAAAAAATGTCACTAATTTTCAAAAATTGCGGCCTTGAGACTCAAGTGCTAAAATCTAGTTGGAATGAAAGAGAGGGGGAAATAGTGGAAAATTGTGGCTAAAAATAACTCTAGAGACCGATTCGTGTAGAAAGGCATGTAGAACCAAGCGTGTTTTTTTTATGAAAAAACAAGTAGAGACAGACGGACCAACAGACAATAATACATACTTGACTGAGGTATGACTGAATTGACTTTTGGTAGGAGGTTTGAAATTTGAAAGGGGAAAAGTCGGTGATTGGCCACAGATAATCATATTATCGGCGCACAGACGCGCATTTTTGCCATTCACATAAATTGTCTAGTAGTAGACACAGTAATTCTTCAGTGGTGTAGTTCCCAGAAGCTAATTGCAATATTTAGAGGGACGCCATACTAGAGCCAGCAGCTCAGCTGAGTTTTGCTAGAATATAACTGTGTTCTCTATTCATAATTCTGGTAAGACTGAAAGCATTTCTTTGTATATTTTAATATTGTTTAATGTTTCGAGTGATTTGATACTGCCATACCAAAATCTATCCCTTACAACAAGTAAGGATTCGCTCTAGATCCCCAGCCCAAGTTCAGGGTCTAGAGACAAACAAAATACATAAACGCCAGCAAGGATTATGAAGGGCGGATCAAGTGTTGAGATCAGTGGAACATATCACCTATCTTATTCAATAGCAGGAAGCTAATGAACATATTTCAGAATATGTAGTCTTGGGGAACTAGTTCTATGTGAAACCAACTTGGTAAGATGTGCTGTATGGTCAGAGAGATCTGACCCCGTCTATGTGGTGTTGTTGTGTAGTGTTGTGTGTAGAAGTGGCTCAGGAGATAGAGTTCTGACACATGACCCAATACTTTTGTTGCAGAAGTGTGAGTTTCTGTTTGGCACCAAAGTGGTGTCAAATGCTGTGTTGATAAATACAAGTGTGGACCAGTGCAGTCTAGTATTTTGTCAGAGCAGCCTTATATTGCCCCCAAGCACGGAGAGGTGGGGCCACCAGATTCCAGCACCAGAACTACTCAGTCAAGATACGTGAGCGTCTGGCCTGCTGGACCTTCACCAACTTATTTACTAACTAACACACCAACTATATTACCATCACTAGAACCCACAAAAATTTTGGGGAAATAAAACTTGTATTACTCCCATCAGTGAAGGGACAATGTTTGGTAGTCATAGACAAGGAGTGATGATATCACCCCAACAGCATATCTAGAAATAAGTTCTCCTGGGACTATCTTAAGATAATTACTATTAACCAGTCATTTGAAATACATATGTACACATTTTCTAGTTTATTTTGACATATATTCATGCATTTCATTCATAATTTCAAAACCTTTCATATGTTCTGACCAAAATAAAACCTTGGTTCAGAACAAATAAACTTAAAGAAAATTTAATATAAAAAATTTAAACAGCTTGAGTTAGTTCAGTGTATTATAAATTTTATTAATATTATTAGACTTATTAAATATCTGTGTGTGTGTGTGTATGTAATCTACCACAACACATTACATATCAGTACCCTAGAATTTTAACGTAGCCACATTCATTAGTAAAAACAGATATGTGTGAGGTCGTAAGTGGTAGCAAGAAGGGCCTTCTGTAAATTCACAGCTACATTTATCTCAGGAGCCTTCACAGCTGACCTCATGCATCACACTAGGTAACATCAACCATACAATACCAGCAAATCCACTACATCTCACCATCTTCATTTAAACCCCATAATCCTAACCCTAATGATGTGGACAACTTATCTAGCCGACATCAAACTCACTTGCTTCACTGTTCTTCATTTCAACCCTGTTTAGCTATGTTTATATAACATAGCTTTAATTTCCACACATTTTGATATATAGAACTTTATCAGTTAAAATGAAGAATGGTGGACTATGTTCATAGAATTCATAGACGCAGAAAGAACGGGTTGGCCTAAGGGTTAGGTTTAGAAATCCTAAACCTTAATCCTAACCCTAACGACATTGATGACTTATTAGATAGCTTTGAGGAACCTGTCCCACTATTCTTCATTTCAAGCATGTTGTAAAAATTAGTAAGGGTTAGGTTTAGGAATCATAAACCTTAATCTTAATGCCGTGGGCAACTGATTTCAACCGGTTTAGGTTTAGGTGTAGAGCTTATGTTGAGGGTTATAGTTAAGGTTCCTAACTGTAAACCAGCGGTTATCTGTGACAATGGTTGTAAATTTTTATGCTATGAGAACTCATCCCCTACTTTTAATTATCTAGTCTTAAATTATCATCATCGGCTGTAATAGATTTCTGTCTCTTGTCTTGATGGTGCACTCTGATAGACTCTTTCATGTCCATCTCTTGATGTTATCTTCCCACTTATAGCGCTGTCTTCCTCTTGCACGTTTGCCTTCAACTCTTCCTTCCATTATGTTCTTCAGCAGGGTGTTGTATCTTTTTGAATGGCCAAAATACCTTCTTTCTTTCTTAATCGGAACCTCTTCTACCCCATAAACAGAGTGTAGAGGTGACCCAGAGAGCACAAGGCTCACGGGTAAAACATGCAATCAAAGTGTTTGACAAACAGGTGATTAGCCCATTGTGCCCCAAAATACCTTTGTTGTCCAAATTTGATTTCCTTCATTAATTCTCTCTTCATTCTTAGCTTTTCTAGCACCTCTTCTTTTTTTTTTCTTCTCTTTCCAAGATATGAGCCTCATTCTTCTATTTAACCACATCTCGAGAGTCTCAGTTCTTTCTTCCGTCTGGTTGTTCAAGCCCATGTTTCTGCACCATAGACTAATAAAAGTTAGTTGCTTATCCTTTACAGGACGTGGCAATCAACCCCAGCTTTTATTGGCTGTTTGTGATTTTTCTAGGCACTTTTTTCATTCATTAGTTTGCCATTGCTTTCTGAAAGGTACGGCGCTTATACCATTGTTAAAAATCCACACAAAGCGATCTGCTACCAAACCGCCTGCGGCAGGTTTCGAACCTGGTATATCTGGATTATGAAACTGCGTTCATATCCATTAGGCCACAGACGCCGACATAGACTAATAATGAAGAGTATATATAACACTTAATGGCTGTCAGTTTCAATTTGTGAGTTATTTGTTTAGATGTTAGTATTTGTCTCACATTATTGAATGCAGCTTTGCCCATTCCTATTATATTAAATTATGCGAGTATTGAATTATGCAAGGTCTTCAAGAGTGCATCCCTCATACAAAATGCTGCACTGTACAGTACTTAGAGGAGAATATAAGAAGTAGTCATCCATTTTTGTAAACGATAACTAACTCATTTCTTGTGTATTGGTGTGTTTTTTTTAAGCCTAACATTTAAATAATGAAAATATTAAAGTTTTGAACAAATTAAATACATACTAGTTATTTTTTTTAATGAACCAAACTGGAGAGAAATGATGACAGCAAGTAGGGAAGACAACAGAAATGCGAAAAAATATAACCAGATGGATGGAGCGGCGTGGTAAGCGAAAATAGGGGATGTGTTTTACTGAGACAAAGAACATATAATATTGCCAGTGTTTGACCACAGTGCCTTCAAGGACAAACATACAAAAACAGAAGAGAAAGATGGCAAGAACTAAAGAAAGTTTTATCTGAAGATGGATGGAAGTAGTGTTAGTGTGCAGTCAAGGTTTAGTGTGCAGTCAAGGCTTAGTGTGCAGTCAAGGCTTATTGTGCAGTCAAGGCTTTATCAGCTTACCCTTCAGCTGCCTCCTTAAGGATCCTTCGGCAAATTTATGCTAAGCTTTCCCGTTCTGTGCCATCTGTTTAAGGTCTTTTCATGTCTGTCTGCAGTTCCCTTCTCCATATGTTTCTCGGGATACCAGAACAATGAATGCCTTGTAAATCAGTAGATTTCCTCAGTGTGTGTCCTATCCATCTCCAGCGTCTTCTCATTTCTTGTTATATTGGCACTTATCTGGTTCTTGTCATCAGTATCACATTGATGATCTTGTGATTTCATTTTGATCCTTGTTTTCTGCACCAGCACCCATTTAGGAAAATCTATAACGGCTTGGTTGTTTTTATTTTTCTCTTCTGTGTTTCAGACCCATACAATAGGACTTCCTTGTCATGCTGTCAAAGGGTTCCTCATTGTGTGTCCTATCCAGTACCCAGAGATTTAACTTCTATTGTTCCATCTGGTTATTATCGTTATTTATACATTAATGATATTCATTGTACCTTTAAAATCCTTCTGTACTGTCACTTCCTGGTATGTCTGAACAAAAGCTGATGTTTGAAATCTGCTACAGGCAAGACATTCTAGAATTTCCACGTAAACTGGTGTCTTCATGATAAATTATGAATCGCACACCAGTAATTCTGCTATAATTTTATGATTAATGCCTCGAGTGGAAACATTCTTTTTGGGATTTGAACAGTGATTACAAATACATGTAATTATGGCAGTGGGAAATCATTATCTCTGGTAATGGATAAGGAAAATAATGATTTTGTCAGAAAAATTGCACAACAGCATTGAAATCTCACAAAAGCTAAAAGAACAAAAGTGAACACCAACACAGACCTCTGAGAAAATAATGCTTAGATCTAGGTTTATTCTGGACTCTCAAAATTTCATAGCTGAAAAGATGTCCAGCAGACTGACACACGATTGTCAAAGCCACATAGTCACAGACCATAACTGAGAAAAGCAAAGCTGACCTGCTTGTAAGCAGACTTGCATAAGAGATAGTTCAGATCTATAATACTGCCTGAAGGGTATGTTAACTTGTATTAGTCATTGGGTTAGAAGTATTTTGGTGTTATGTAAAGTGCTGTAATATTTAATATTAATGTTAGCATTGACTTTGAATTACATGCTGGTATCTTAATGTGACATACGGTCACTGGGCTGGTACAGTAGGGAAATTTGGGACAGGAGAAACCAACGATCGAGGACTAAGGCTACTAGAATTTGCCAGCAACTATAAACTAACCCTTGCAAATACACTATTTCCTCATAAGTTATCAAGAAGAACAACGTGGCATGCCCCAAAAACTGAGATACATGGCCAAATTGATTTTATTCTTGTATCCAAAAGATTCAAGTCCAGTATTAATAAAGCCAAGACTAGGACTTTTCCTGGCGCCGACATTGGTAGTGATCACGACATGGTATTAATGACGCTCAAGCTTAAACTTAAAAAGAACTATAATCAAAACAGATGTTCTCAGTTAAGATTCAATTTAGACAAACTGAAAGATCCAGAAATCGCGGGAATCTTTGAGGCAACTGTTGGAGGAAAATTCGCAGCTCTCAACTTTTTGGAGGATGATATCAACTCAATCACAGAGAACATGAAAGACATGCTCATTGAATCAGCAACAGAAATACTTGGTAAAAGAAAGAAAATAAACAAACCATGGGTTACAGATGACATTCTAAAGTTATGTGATACACGGCGGGAAATGAAAAAGGTTAAGAAAGAGGTTCCTGAAGCAGCATGGCAATACAGTATGGTGAACAAAAATATTAGGAAGAAAATGAAACAGGCCAAAGAAAAATGGGTAGCTGATCAATGTGAGTCCATTAATACGGGGCTAATAAAAGGTAACAGCAAGGCAGCTTTTGACACATTAAGAAAACTATCAAAACCTCAACAGCCCAGGGTAACTGTCATAGAAGATAGCAATGGGGCTCTGCTCAATGAAAAAACAGCTGTAACGAGAAGGTGGACAGAATATTGTAAAGAATTATATAACTGTAAACTTGACACTGACTTAGGCATATTAAACAACATTAAGTGCGAAAACAGGGAACTCGGAAATGCAGCAATATTACGGGAAGAAGTGGAAGAGGCTATATGTTCGATGAAAGGAGGGAAGTCACCGGGTGTGGATAATATACCAGCAGAGCTCTTGAAATATGGAGGACCAGATATAGTAAAAATCATGACAACAATTTGCCAGAAGATATGGAGTACAAAAGAATGGACGCAGTCATTAGTAATACCGCTTCCAAAGAAAGGAAATCTAAAAATGTGCAAGAACTACAGAACCATTAGCCTTATTAGTCATCCAAGTAAGGTAATGTTAAGGATACTTTTGAACAGAATAAAACAGAAATCAGAAGAAATCTTGTCAGAGGAACAGGCTGGCTTTAGACCAAAAAGAAGTACCTCAGAACAAATCTTCAGTATTAGATTACTTATCGAAAAACATCTCCAACATCAACACGATTTATACCATAACTTCATCGATTTCACAAAAGCCTTCGATCGAGTCTGGCATGAAGGCTTATGGCAAGTAATGAGAAAATTCAATTTTGATACCAACATCATAGATATCATTGAAGCACTATACAAGGACGCAAGCAGTGCTGTTTTTGTAAGCAACGACATTGGAGAATTTTTCAAAACAACTGTAGGAGTTCGCCAAGGATGTATCCTGTCACCAGTGCTCTTTAATATATATCTAGAACATATTATGCAGGAGGCTCTCTACGATTATAAATCAACCATATCGATTGGAGGCCGACCTCTGTGCAACCTACATTTTGCTGATGATATTGATCTGATAGCTGGATCAGAATCAGAACTTCAAGACCTTACCTCTAGACTGGAGAAAGTAACAAGAACGTATGGGATGGAAATTAATATAGAAAAAAGCAAGATATTGGTGAATAGCCATAAGAAACATGTTCCGACCAACATTACGTTAAATGGGCAAACGTTAGAAGAAGTTAACACCTTTAAATATCTCGGGTCCACTATATGTAGTGATGGAAGATCAATTAAAGAAATCAAGACAAGACTTGAGATGGCCTCAGCTGCCATGACAAGGTTGAATGTGATCTGGAAAAGTAACATCAGTTTTCCTGTGAAGATCAAATTATACAAATCACTTGTATTATCTATTCTCTTGTATGGGTGTGAGGGCTGGACACTCACTGCAGATACGGAGCGAAGGATTCAGGCTTTCGAGCATAAATGTTATAGAAGAATTTTGCGCATTTGCTATAAAGAGCACAAAACAAATGTCTATGTTAGAGAGAAGATAAACACCTATGCAGGCCACCAAGAACCACTTTTGTCAATAGTGAAACGTCGAAAGCTTGCCTGGTTTGGGCATGTAACTCGTCATGACTCCCTTTCGAAAACGATCCTTCAGGGAACAGTCGAAGGTAAACGGAGAAGAGGAAGGCAGAGAAAATCCTGGGCTGATAACATCAAAGAATGGGCAGGACATGGTTTTTCCACACTTGTACGCATTGCTGAGGATAGAGAGCAGTGGAGGACCCTGTCTGCTGATGCTTCCACCATGGCACCCCTACGACCCATGACGGGTTACGGGCTGAGATGAGATGATGATCTTAATCTTGGTACTCTAAACCCTGTGCTGGTAACTGAAATTGGTTTCCAAACTGAATATAACCTGAACAGCATGATGCAGATGTAGTCCTTGTCAGGACTGTGCATTAATTACGAACTATAAGAGCTTACAGTCATTTTTAGAGCTTAGCTTTTAAATGCTGAATGCCAAAGAGTTTGTCTTCTTTCTCTTCTTCTGCTTCCATTTCATTCATTCAGTTTAAAATTTAATTGATGTAATATCTTTAAAGGGAAACCACTTTTGATGTGACTTAACACATTAACTACCGAATTGAAAAACACACTGTGGCCGAATTAAATTGTGTTCTCATTTTCATTCTGTAGGTGTATAAAGGATTTAATCTGTAGTTTTCTTAATTTTAAACAGATGTTTATGAATTATATGTCATTTTGATGATAAATGAATGTACTATTGCCTAAAGCTGATAAAAGGAAAGTTTACTTAATATGGTAGATATTATTAGTAATGTAAAATGATTGACAGACAAAAATCAATTCAAATTTGTTTCCAAATTATCAACTTATGTTCAAATTTCTTGTTTCTATGGTAGGTAATACCTTTCTTTAGGTGATTATCATGTAGTATATCCAATAACAAGAAAAACAAGCCCAAGAACACACACTGACTAATATTTACACTATTGGTAACTTACATTATCACACCTATGCCACTTCCCCAAAAATGTCTGAAATTTTTTCCTCATTTTCTCCCTGTAAGTGTTTGGCGAACTTAAGCTGCAGATTTATTAATTTTAAACAGATTTTTATTAATTATATGTCATTTTGATGATAAATGAATGTACTATTGCCTAAAGCTGAAAAATATATGTTTGTTTAGAATGGTAGATATTATCAATAATATAAAATGATTGAAAGAAAGAAAAAGCCTGCAACATTTTTTTTAAAATTATCAACTTATGTTCAGATTTCTTGTTTCTATGGTAGGTAATACCTTTCTCTGGATGATTATCATGTAGTATATCCAATAACATGAAAAACAAGCCCAAGAACACACACACTGACTAATATTTACACTATTGATAGCTTACATTATCACACCTATGCCACTTCCCAAAAAAATGTCTGAAATTTTTTCCTCATTTTCTCCCTGTAAGTGTTTGGAGAACTTAAGCTGCAGATTTATTAATTTTAAACAGATTTTTATTAATTATATGTCATTTTGATGATAAATGAATGTAGCCTAAAGCTGAACAATATATGTTTTTTTAGAGTGGTAGATATTATCAATAATATAAAATGATTGAAAGAAAGAAAAAGCATGCAACATTTTTTTTAAATTATCAACTTACCTGCAACTTGCTTGTTCCTGAGGCAGCTAATGTTTTTTCTTGGTGATTTTCATGTAGTATATCCAATGACAAGAAAAACAAGCCCAAGAACACACACAACAGCTAATAAATACACTATTAATGACTTACATTATCACACCTACACCACTTCCAAAAAATCTCAGAAATTTTGAATAATTAGCACCTTTGAGAAAACACATCTATAACTTATTTACTTGTATGTCTTTAGTAAGTTACAGCTGAAGGATCATGCATATGGTACAGCCTAAAACAGCTCTTTGGATGGAGATGGGGCTTTTCAGGGCAACTGATGCAATAAAAATTTGTTCGGGCTCGTTTCGCAGGTGTTGAGCACACTATACAGTTCCTATCTTTGTCAGTGTAATCCACAATGTGCTTTGCACCCTCAAATCTTTTAGCTTTGTTTCCTAAATATTTCCTACCTTTCTTGTTGCTACTGGTGGCTACTAGATCAGGTGGAGTTATGGAGGCAGCCTTCTCAGTCAACTGATCAATCAGTTTGTCTTTGAAAATTTTCAATGACACTGACTTCTCATCAGCATGACTGAGGGGGTATAATATATGGGTATTTACCTGGGACACCTCTATAATCCAGTAGAAAATTTTCTTCCACCATTTTCTAGTTTTTCTTTGGAAATTGCCATAGTAAGCTACCATTTGATCATTGTGGTCACATCCATTCATGCAAAAATTGTACCGGTGTACTGGTTTGGGTTTTTCGACTAAGTTGTGACATCGAGTTGTGACTTGCACCATCTCAACTGATGTTTCAGTGGACACAACAATACATGGTTTCTTTGCCTTTTTGTCTCGCCAAGCAACACATATCTGAGATCCATCACCATTTTTGTACCACCTGGCTTCTCGGTGATGGAGGGAGAGGGTCTTCAGTTGAAGGGGAAAGTTTTTTCTGTTGATGTTGACTGTGCCAGTATAATGAATTCCCCTACTCAACAGATAGGTTATAATGTATCCACTTTGTATTGTTCGTTCTGAAATTCGTGCACACACATTGAACGTTGTAACTTTGCAACCCCTTGACGGATGTTATTGAAATTTGCTACGTGCCCTACTGATATCAATGCAGTTATTAATATATTTTTTGCCCTTACAAAACTCATGTCATGTTCGAATTTTCTTCTTTAAGTTATATAAAAAAAACTCTTACCGTTGTCTGGGTTAATTTTTATTAGTTCTACAGGAAATTTATAAGATCCGTTCAAAAATTGCGCACTTAATTTTTGTTGCAGCACAGCACAAGCGATGAAATGTGCTATTCAATATTTTTTTGGTTTGAATTAGTGTAGTGACTACATGTCCGCACGAGTGCGCACATATTGTACACAGTCACGAGTAATTATTTCAGTGGCATATGCTAATTGCAATGAGTTGGCTGCAACGAAACAAAAAGACACCAGCGTATAATATATTAATAAACTAAACTGCATAATTATGAGAAGCGCAATGTATCTGAAATGTAAATTTATCACTTTGCAGAAGGTAACTGTTATATTGTACAGGCATTTTCGCAGAGAGGCTAAGATGGGTTGTTTATACCACGGCATCCAAGAACCAGGTAGGAGAACACGAAAGGCCCTGGGTGTGGATAGAAGATCTTTTCGACATTGGATACAACAGGACGGTGATTGTACAGAGGCTGCGGTTAAGCAAGGAAGGAAGAAAAAAATTGGTGATTTTGACAAGGATGTCATTAGACATTTGATTTTGAAGATGTTTAATGCCAATCAACTTGTTACTCTCCGCATGCTGAAAAGTCGGCTGCAAGCAGAATGCGATATTAACGTCTCAAAAACAACTCTTTGGCAACTTGTCAGAAGTGTCGGCTTCACTTTTAGAAAAACGTCTGGCGGAAGGAATTTTTTATGTGAAAAACCACATCTGGTTGCAGCTCGAAGCAAATACCTTAGGCAGATTTGTGAGAGAAGGCAAGACGGCTATGATATAGTGTATTTGGACGAATCTTGGGTTAATGCTCATCATACGAACGAGAAAGAATGGCAATCTGTTGACGGAGACCATAGAAGGAAAATTCCCAGCAGCAAAGGTCAACGCATTATATTAGCACATGCTGGCAGCAGACAGAATGGGCTTGTCCGTGATGCAGAGCTTATTTTTCAATCAAAGTCTGTAGATGGTAGGGACTACCACAGTGAAATGAATGGGCAAATTTTTCGAGATTGGATAGTGAATACACTCCTCCCGACTCTAGATAGGCCGTCTTGCCTGGTGATGGATAATGCGTCCTATCATAATGTTCTAGCGCAGGAGGATAAATCTCCCACTTCGGCAAGCACGAAAGACAAAATCAGGAGGTGGCTTGTGAATGCAAATATCTTCGCTGACAACAGCTATTGAAAAGCAGAGTTGTTGCAGCTTGTGAGACAGAGGAATAAGACAAAAGTGTATCTGATTGATAAAATCATACAAGAGCAGGGTCATGTTTCTCTTCGACTCCCACCTTATCATTCTCACCTTAACCCAATAGAGCTGGTTTGGGCTAGAGTTAAAGGGCAAGTGGCCGCCCAGAACACCACTTTTAAAATGTGCGATGTTAAAGACATGACTCGTGAGGCCCTTTCACGAATAGACACAGAGTACTGGGCTAAATGTGAAGAACACGGGCTCCAGGAAGAAGAAGATTACTGGCAGCGAGATGGCTTGCAGTTTATCCAACCAATAACTGTTGTGAACTTATTGGAGTCGTCCGATTCGGAATGAGGCATGTCAATCGCATTCCTTCGTTTGTGATAAACTAATTTCATATGTCAATCTATAATAACACATAAACAGTTACGATTCGTCATAGCTTCCTGATGATTTACTGCTATCATTGTTCATTATCAGATCATCATTCCTCATATCAAAATCACGTGAACAACCAATCACACATTTAGGACACGCCTTTGAACCGTCTTGTCGCACAAATGTTGTGATTTACTGTAAGAATTAATGTTACGGGCAGATTTTGGCAAATGTTCCAAAAAGATCAAAGAAAATCACCGTTTTGCAAATTTCGCGAAAGCTGTGGATGTAATGATCGCAAAATCTTAACTGCATGGAAAATCTAAGACTGCATGCAAAAATTCATGTCCATACAACAAACAGTTTTGGAGAACATTGACGCTTTCTGTGGGCACGAATTTCCGAACGGACTATAGTATCTGTCAGCAAATACATGGTGGCCCTTCCCAATTCCTTGCAGCAAGAAATTCATTAGCAAGAATATATGATGTATTCTTCCCAAAGTATGTCAATACAGAATAGACATATCCTGTGGTAGAATCACACAATCCAAAGGTCTTAATGTGATACTTGCTGGGCTTTGTTGCATTGTACTGCTTGTGTTTCCAGCGTCCATTATACCCAATAACCATTTCATCAATGGCTAAATTCTGAAATGGATAAAATGCATCCTGGAACTTCGCAACGAGCAAATTTAAAAAAGGCTCTATTTTGTTCTTCCCTTCTGAATCAGCATCTCCAACATGCGTCATTGTATGGTAAATTATTTCAAACCTAAATCTTGAAAACATATTGCCATACCAGGGTGTATAATTATGAGGTGTCTGTGCCCAATAATCTTTTACCGATGGCTTTTTATCTAAACCTATCGCAGTTATTACTGCGAAAAATTTCAAAAGCTCATAGTCAGTGATAGGTTTCCAAGCAGCAGACGAAGATCTGTTTGAAGATGGGGGTTTTGAATTCTTTATGTCAGCATAGTCATTTATTACTTTGACCAAAGAATGTAAAACATCTGGTGTCAGTAATGTAAGTCAGCAATCAAGCACAGAGGAAATTGCATCACGATTTGCTTGCAAACCTGGTTCACGAGTTGGAACAAAATAAAAACTATTCGTTGTTTTACCCTCAGTCACTTGCTCCCATTGTTCTCTATCTTTAGTTAGGCCTATAGTATTCCCTGCACTATTGGTAACTCTAACTGAGGTTTTTGATCTTTTACGACCCACCGATGGCCCAGGACTTCTAATATCTTCGCTATCTTCACTGCTTGAATTGTCACTACTACTGTTATCACTGCCAGAAAAATCACTACTTGAATCAATGTCCACATTGTTTTCACTGTCCTCCTCGTCGCTAGATCTATCAATCAATTGCTGAAATAAATTTCTAGCCTGTTCAGCAGTTAGACGAGGTGTATGTGCGTTTTTTGTGGTGCTATCATTCGTTGCCATAGTAAACAGTTTTGTGATTTGGTAACTAACTTGAAACGTATGAAAAATATGAATATAATATCAATTTTCAGAGGCACAAATTTACCCACGCTTTTGAATGTTGTTTTCCGGTGGTAAATTAAAATCTCGAACCAGATCGGAATGTGTTTCGTCATATATTTCATTCGTTATCTTACTAAACTTAGAAAGCCGGTGGTAGCGGTCTGCCGTCCAAATGTGTTTCTTTCGTGCGTCGCTCCCACCGGCTTGCGGTACTTAATGTGTTAAGACCAAATGGAAGTAATCAAGACAGAATTCAGAGAAATTTGTAAATAATTGATTGTATGACATACTTTTTTGATTGACATGACCACGACCTCATAGACTATCATCATCGGAGGATCATCTTGATGTTAGGAAGCAGATATCATAATCTGTGCATATGTTTCAGGTTCTTATCCAAGAGAGTCTCTACAAAAGCTTCTGATAAGAAGCATTAAAGACTGCAGTGTGCGATTCAAGGACCTCCTCTTTAATTTCGCTGGATAGTAGCATTGTTGCAACCTGTCCAGGTGATTTGTATCTTCAAGCTTGGACATCAACATCTGATGTAGGACGAGAAGTGTCTGCAGTGAAAGGACTTGATTTAGATAAATACTCATTACTTTGAAGAAACAAGATCCAGAAGTCACCTATTGCCTGAAATGATGAACATTGACACCCTATAATTTCCAACTTGTGATTTGTGTTAATACATACCTGCAATCTTTACCACACTTCTGTTTTCAGTAATAAATGTACAGATATATTTTATAAATCGCAGTTCATTGAGTTTGTTTAAATTCCAGTTTTTGTATGAAATTGTGTTATTGTGTGTAAATTAAGAGAATTATTTCATATTTAAGTTGGTAGGGATAATTAACAAGCTGCATTTCACATCAACTATTAATAGAGACAACTTTGGAGCATATGATAGGTGTTACGCCTCTGTTTGCACACAGCTTTGCGTTCATAAGTGAACATCGCTGTGCTCAGAGGAAGCAGCATTAAAACGCAGCGCTATTGAAACAGCACCATCGAATTGATTTATGACATAAGGTTAAAATATTAGATTACGTAGATGCGCATGCATGAGCAGAAGTAACGGTCACGTTTGGGTCTCTTTGGACTGTGTGTTTCATGGTGTCAAGATGTATATTCTGTGAGCTCCTGCTTGAGTGTTTGATGTCCGATGTTTATGCATGCTATTGGAGAATGTTTGAGATATTGCATGCCTTGGACTCCTGTGTGAATTAACAGATAAGTAGTTGGAGTTTTGATTAACATTTTGACGATCTAGAGAAGTTATATTGTCGCGGACAGTTGGACTTTAACGGACGGCACATTTGCCTATAATTCACATATTATGATGGCCTATTATGTTCGGCCTATGTTAACATTAACCAGTTAACGTCATGATAACAAAATGTGGAGCTCAATGTTGTGGAATGTCAAATAAATTCTAAGAACATTTGCCGGGAGTGATCTGCATTCCTTTATTAATTTGGCTGTTGTGTGTTCATTTGGACAATCTTTAACTTCACTGAATTCTGACCAACATGTCACTAAGAATGGACTGCAACAATAGGTCTAGCGAGAATGTGACTTATTTCACAGCTCTCATCTACTGCTATCATCTAGGACTGTGCAGTGAACCACCTGGCTTGTCCTGTACCATCCCTACCACTATTTCACCAGCTCTTTTCTCCATTTCTTAGAACTATATCTATTTTTCCATCTAACATCCATCTCACCACATAGTCAATCATCCACGTTACGATTTCACCATTTGATCAGTCGGTAGCACTTAATATAGTAGTAATAAAAACATATTACCAGTTTTACAATTTTTCATGGTTTTTTTTCCTTGCACTACCAGCACATCTGTAGAACAGCTGGAGTCTCTGTTTGAAACATGAGTGGGTTTGTTGGTAATTTGAGTGAAAAGCAGACTGCGGCTTTAGCTGAGGTAAGTCATCACCTTGTTGGCTAGGCAGCTTTGTAATGAGACAGTATCTAATTTATCCATTAGCATAAGAAAAACAAGATCCTCAAAGCACTCAATTCTCGTTAATAAATGTGTGATATTGTGGAAGAAAAAATCAGCTGTGTCGTTTATTATTAATTTATTGATTAAATAAACACCAATACAAGATGTAGAATCATACAAATATCTTGGCAGCAATATAGACAAAGTTGGAGGGACAGACAGTGATATCAAACTAAGTATACAAAAAGCAAGAGGAGCTTTCATTGCACTGGGGAAAATATAGAGATCAAGAGAAATCGGATCCAACATGAAAATAAGAATCTTCAACTCAAATGTGAAGTCAGTCCTATTGTATGGCTCTGAGACATGGAGAACAACAAAGACAACAACCAAAAAGCTACAGACTTTCATAAATGGGTGCTTGCGTAGAATAGAGGCATTAAAATGGTATGACAAGGTTACCAACGTGAAACTGATAACAAGAACTAGCCAAGTGCCAGTGGAACAAGAGATGAGAAGAAGATGATGGTGATGGATAGGACATACACTGAGGAAACCTGTATAAAGCATTACAAGGCAATCCTTGTTCTGGAACCCCCAGGGCAAGAGAGGCAGAGGTAGACCAAGAAGCACATGGAGAAGAGAGCTGGAAACAGGTGAAAATGATGAGAACGTGGAAAGAACTTGAGATGATGGCACGTGACAGGAGGACTTGGCATGTGTTTGTTGAAGGCCTATGCTCCTTTGGGAGTGGAGGGTTATGAATGAATTAAATAAATGCTGAGAACAATAAGAAGATTACACTTTTAAAAAAACTCTTGCAAGATGTAAAATTATAAAATACCTTGGCAGCAGTCAGCATGTTACATGGGCTGAAAAGGAGAGTAAATAATAGTAACTCTGTAACCTCCCATGCATGTCATAACAGTCTAAGGAGGGCTGGGCATGGGGGTCGGCTGCCCCATCCTGTAGAAATGTTAAGCCACAAAAAAAACCAACAGAAAATGAGGATAAGTTACTCTGAGGAAACCTGTTAATAGCATTACAAGGCAGTCCTTATTCTAGGATCCTCAGGGCAAGAGAGGTAGAGGGTGACTAAAGAACACAAGAGAAGAGAACTGGAGACAGGGATGACGAGGACATGGAGAGACCTTGAGCTGATGGCACAGATAGGATGACTTGGCATAAGTTTGTTGGAGGCCTATGCTTCTTTTAGCCGTAGTAGGGCAGAGGTTAGTGCATTGGCTTTCTAGCTCGGTGGTCCATGGTTCGATCCCCAGTTGAGGTGGGATATTTTTAGACCGCAAACAGCTTCAGGGTCAACCCAGCCTCATGAACTGGGTAACAGAGCAGCTCTAGGAAGGTTAAGGTGGCCAGCGTGATGCTGGCCACATCACCCCTAGTGTGCCGATGGTCAAGAAAATATGGGCCTAACACGATATTCCCAATATGCCTCAACGGGCGTGTAACAGGATCCTTTACCTATGCTCCTTTTGGGAATTGAAAGGTGATGTAAATGATAAAGTTTGAGGGGCAGACTGTCATATCAAAATAAGGCACAAAGGGAAGGATAGAATGGGGAAGTATATGGATATCAAAAGAAATCTAACACCAAAATAAGAATCCTCAACTCAGATGTCAAGTCAGTCCTATTGTATGGCTCTGAAACATGGAGAACAACATAGACAACAACCAAGAAGTTACCAACTTTCATAAATGTGTCCTTGCATAGAATAGGATTGAAATTGTATGATAGGTCACCAGAATGGAACTGATGACAAGAACCAGACAAGTGCCGGTGGAACATGAGATGAGAAAAAGTCGCTGGTGATGGATAAGGCACACATTGAGGAAAACTTTTTTTATAACACAACAAGGCAGTCCTTGTTCTGGAATCTCCAGAGTAAAAAGAAGTAGAGGTAGTGATGATGAAGATATTGAAAGATCGTGAGGTGATGATACACAAAAGGTAGACTTGGCATGCATTTATTCTTGAAGGCCTATGCACCTTGACAAGATGAAGGGTATTAATTAAATGAATAGGAAAAATGTGATATTCTCTTTTATTGTAGTTATTTTCTTTATATTTATTTCTTGTTTAGTGCTTTTCTTTCATCACTTTTCATCTCCCCAAGGCTTTCAACAAGCTTATGCCAGGTCTTCCTCCATCTGATCATGGTCTTTCCATGTCATCTTCATCCCCTACATGTCTGTCTCCAGTTCTGTTTTCTTCTTCTTCTTCTTTGATCCTTAGCCACCGACCGTCAAAGCAGTCAGTGGCCATCACGCCTAGTGGCGTCCTGTAGGGCAACAACAAATTGATTCCACTTTGCTCGTTCGGTGGCCATCCTTCGTACAGTGCCCCATCTCTGGTTCATTCTTTGCATCTCAGCCTCCACAGTCCTCCGCCAGGTTGCTTTTGGTCGGCCTCTCTTTCGTTTTCCTTCAGGAGTCCAAAGCATAGCTGTTCTTGTGATGGCATCGGGGTCTCTTCTGAGGACATGGCCAACCCATCTCCAGCATCTGCAGTTCTGTTTTACCTGTGTTCTTTTGTCTTCCTCCACATCTCTTACCCTGGGGATGTCCAGAACAAGGACTGTCTGGTAATGCAATTAACATATTTTCTCGATGTGTGTCCTTTCTGTCTCCATCTGATCAAGGTCTTTCCTTATCGTCTTCATTACCTACACGTCTGTCTCCAGTTCTCTTCTCCATGTGTTCTTAGGTCTTCCTCTACCTCTCTTACCCTGGAGATAGCAGCCCTAGGATATCGATCTTCTAGTGTTCTATTTCTGCTGTCACCTGTACAGTTTTCCCATGTTCTTTCAATATACGAACATTCCAGGTGCCTAATCTAGAGACTTTACCTATAAGAAAGAAGGTTAGTCAGCAACACAGACTCCTTTCTGCTTTTTCTTTGTAGCATCAAGTGCCTCTTTGCCAGAGGACTTTCTCCTGTCTAGGATGGCTGAGTTTTAGTCGGCATCTGTGTTTGTGGTTTAAAAATTGCTACTGTATGGTGTAACCGGCCCTATGCCCAACCCTCCTTAGTCTCCTTACGACATGATTGGTGGTTCACAGTGTTGCTATTCTTTATTCTCCTTTCGGGCTCAAGTAGCGCACCGGTAGTACTTTTATTTACTAGTTAAATATTTATTTCTTCCGCATATTAGCGGTGTCTTTTGTCATATTCCCATAAGCCTTTCTATATTTCTCTTCTTTTTTCTTGTTTGTGACTGGCTGATTAAGAGAAATCCCTAAACCACCCATGTTTCTAGTGTACTGTTCATTTGTAAAACTGACCCCATTTTTCATACAGCTTTCTGTCATCATTTTTACAGCATTATTTTTACAAATATCATTTTTATGCATGGAGGCATATCTGGAGTCGTCCTTATATGACCACCAGCTAAGCTCAGTGCTATAGTATGTATATTTGGATGTGAACCTTAGTCTGTGAGGCTAATTACACGATTATTGACTCTTGAAATCATCCACACGTTTCCGGGGATTTCCCCTGTGGTGAAACATTTTGAGAACACAGCATTGCACACTAAGCTTGGAGGAGTCACTTGAAGGGAAAAAAAAAGCCCAAAACATAATTCTGGTTGCCTGCATCTCACTATAGACCCAATGATAGACAGGAGGAGCAGAGAAGGGCACAGGGCCACTTCTCTGCTCAGGACGAGACAATTCCTTGGGAGAGCCCAGAATCAGAGCACATTATTTTAGCTTTGCATAGTTGGAGAGCCCCCTTGGATGGCAAGGAATGCACAGTATGCCACATGCTTCTTCCACCTAGCTTGGGACCGGAAGTGATGATCCTTTAAATGCATGCCTAGTTGGAGAAACTGGAGCTCATGACTTTAGCTCAACACCTTTCGGAATGGCAGAAAAGTCACAATAAAAGCCTAAATCTAAAATGTAGTCAATACCAAGGAGTGTTCAACTTGGTATTGGCTGCAAAAGAGCGAGAAGCTCAGCAGCCAAAGTTAAACAACAACAACCAAAAGTTAACTGACACAGCCCTAGTTAAACAACAACTCATATCATCTTACATGTAAGTTAAGCTTTCCTTTTATAATAGTACAATAGTATATGCTGCAGGCTACCAGGTGTACTAGAATGTGAGCTTAAATCAATATTTTATATATAGTTGATGTCAGGACAGAACTGTTAACATACTTTTGAAGAAAAAAAAAGGTAAAGGATCCCGTTACACATCCATTTGGGAATATGGTGTTAGGTCCATATTATCTTGACCACCTGCACACTAGGGGTGATGTGGTCAGCATCACGCCGCCGCCTTAACCTTCCCAGAGTTGCTGTGGTACCCTAATTCATAAGGCTGGGTTGACACCAGAGCTGTTTGCGGTCTAAATAACCCCACCTCAACAGGGGATCAAACCATGGACCACTGAGCTAGGAAGCCAGTGCACTAACCACTGCGCTACTTTAGAAGCCATATCCATAACTTCTGCCAGGTTGGACATTTAGTATTAATTTTCTTAGTGGAGTGCCAAGCTTAAATATATAACAGTGAAAGATTTGTTGTTGTTTAATTAGGGTTGCTTCAAAATTAAACCCCACTCACAAGCCTAATTGTTGCATCTGTACACATCCATATGAGACAGTTCAGCATGTGCTGCTCACTTGCCCTGGACTCTCCATTGAGAGAAGAGGGCTGTTGCCGGGCTCCCCAACAAACACTATACAGCATCACTCAGCAGATACAGAACACGTGCAGGTTCTTCATCTGGGCATTGACTGCTATAGAGTGATGATCTCAGCAGCCCTAGTTAAACAACAACAACAACAACAAACTAGGGTTGCTGAGCTTGTTGCTCTTTCCCGGCCAGTGTCAATTTGAAGAATTTGTATGTGTTCTGAAGCTGTTTAATGGTACTGTAAAAGAGTATTGGTGATTAACAGACAAAGTTAAAATACTAGGCAGCACATGAAAATTGAACGTGTATTTTGACTTATAAAAGTTTTGACACTACTTTTTTCATAAAGAAAAACGTTACATTTCTCAGAACCTTGTTATCAACTACTAATTTTCATATATGGTGCTTTTTTTATTTATCAGTCATTATGACATTTGACATAGAAGCTTTTCGTTGAATTTGTGAAACTTCCGTCAGATCAGATTTCTAATATATTATCATATTTGTCATCACTGGGGTGTTATAAAATTTGGCAAAAATTTGTTATCATTTGCAGACACCTAAACTCAAATCTCCATCACTCTCAGTTGACAGAAGATATCAAAAATTTGATCTGATAAAATTTTTAAAATATGATGAGATTCATTCTCAGATTTAGTGTTTATAACTCAACAAATAAAAATGCCAGAGCAAATAGAACTATAGCATTAAAACCCAGCTTGGACCTGCATTACGATTGCAATGATCCTTGTGGAGCATTGAGCCACCACTTGTAGTTGGTCCGTTTCTGAAAGGCTGACATAAGCATTCACGTGCTCTTGCAGGAATGGTTTCTGTAGCATTTCCATAATAATGTTGCATGGTACCATCAGCCGATAGGATAGTCTGGTGCTCTCTCTTCCAAACCTCTACACCTCACGGTAGAAGGGGAACGACTAAGTAAGTAAGATACCATCTGATTCTTTGTTGCACAGAACTTTTATTGTTGTAGCAATTACCTTCAAGTACCAAGGGTTTTTAGGAAAAATTTCCCATTTGGGGTGATAAAATTAAAAAAATTACTGAGACCGAATGAGTCAATAGATCGACATGAAACTTTCCGGATGATATGGGAAGTGGATACGATGTCGCGTGATGACCTAGTTTTGTGTTCAGATCATGCGATCATGGCAGCCATTTTGAATATTAATGAGGCAATAGATAAATATTGGCATGCACTATTGAAAAATGTATAAAAAATATTATAATCAACTCAAAAGTCATAAAACTTTCCAAGATATAATATTATTGTACATTCTTTCTAAAAAAAAAAAAAAAAAAAGCAAATATAATATGCTCTTAAAATGATATTGGGGTTAAAAAGCTATTTGAAATGGACACAAAATTCCAGGGTCTGTAATGGCAAAATAGAAATATTCATGCGGTTCCTTCATGATTTCATGCAAAAAAATTTTTTTGAAATACATACTTATCAATTTGCTTTAGCTGGGTGTGATAGTCTAACATAAAATATGGTCACAGATGGCTTTAGCTGGGTGTGATAGTCTAACATAAAATATGGTCACAGATGCAATTATTGTTGCTTTTTCTCTGGCCTTGGGGGCCTATTTCCTTCCTAGTGGCAGCCTTGCCCTCGGTCTTATAAAAAATTGAAAAGCAGGGCGCAACACAGAGTGGTTTTTCACATCCAATACAAAAGAATCTTTTCTGGACTCTCAGTCCAGTAGAATTACAAACAATGCATCTTGGTCGCTGTCAATTGTCTTCATACTGCTGTCAGTAACATTGTTTGCGCAGACTGTGCTGAACAAATTCTATAATGCCACATACAAGCAACCATGTTTCCCGACCTAGCAAAAGCAGATGAACGGCCACGCTTCATGTTATGTTTTTTTTTTCTTCAAAATTACAGGAAACCCCCTTCTGCTGTCCGTAACAGTCTAACCCTAATCATAAAGCTCACATAGGGGTCATCAAAGCCATACAAGTACCACTGAAACTAATCAGCTGCTTCTTTGCCACACACCCTCCTAGTAGCAGGTCTTTTTCTACTGATCATCACTATGGCCCTGAAAATCGCTATCAACGCCTCTGACAGCTTCACGAATGCTGGAACTAGGGCTGTTTCAGTAATTTCAGGCTGCCCTGCATCAAAACTAGACCAACTGTTGTCACTTTCAAAGGTCATCTGAGAGCCAGAATCCAATTCTTGCAATATTCACTAGTTTCACCCATTTTAAAAGAAATTTCCACCAAAAGATTAATCAAAACTTACTTACTTACTTAGTCGTTCCCCTTCTACTGTGAGGTGTAGAGGTTTGGAAGAGAGAGCGCCAGACTATCCTGTCGGCTGTCTTCCTCCTGGCCTGTTTCCATTCTAGTCTTCGGTCCTTCAAAAATTGTCTAATGTTGTCCTCCCAGTGGACTCTGGGTCGTCCTGGGGGTCTGGATCCCTGGCTCTTTGTTTCCCATGCTTGTCGTGGTAGCCGATCTTCTCCCATTCTGCAGACATGGCCAAACCATCTTAGTTAGGACTGTTCTACTTGGGTCTGCAGGAGGTGGGATTTTAGGCCGATTAATCAAAACATGTGAAAAAAACTTTCCGGCTGCCATTGACCATTTCTCAATAAAACTGAGTTACTTCCCTTGATATGCATTATGTTTAGCCACTTGCTGTGATGACATTTTGTGCTGATGCTATACTTACGCCAAAAGGTGACGTTGGTACTCTATGGAAAATAATGCTTGTCAAAATTGAATTGAACTCCTGTGATTATTTATGTCATGTCCATCCTGATGTATGGCTGTAAAACATGGAGAACAACAAAAACAACAACTAAGAAGATACAGGCTTTCACAAATGGGTGCTTGCGTAGAATAGAAAGGGGTACAACAAGGTCACCATTGTAGAACAGATGACAAGAACTAGAAAAGTGCAAGTGGAACACGAGATGAGATGAAGACGCTGGTGATGGTTAGGACACACACTGAGGAAACCTGTTGATAGCATTACAAGGCAGTCTGTATTCTGGAATATCCAGGGTAAAAGAAGTAGAAGTAGACCACAAAACACATGGAGAAGAGAACTGGAGATAGAAATGAAAATGATATGGAAAGACCTTGAGCTGATGGCACAGGACAGGAAGACTTGGCTTACATTTGTTCAAGGCCTATGCTCCTTTGGGAGCGTAACGGTAGTGATGGTGATGAATTATTTATGAAAACAGTATTCAGTGTAGCCCTTCCCCCTTAATTGTTGACATCCATGATTGTCTTCTCTTTCATAGTTCAGAGAATGTCTGCAAGATGTACTGAAGTCACATCATGATGATTATTACTTACTGAGGTTTTTACGAGGTAAGAAAGCAATTACAGTTGGCCCTCCGTATCCGTGGGTTCAACCAACCGCGAATCAAAAATATTCTAGGGGAAAAAAATCCATTTTCAAGAGTGAATAACCGGGGTTTTGATGAATGTTAACACAGTGAGAGTGAGGGGGAGAATGAATTTATATTTTCTCTATTTCTAATTATATTTTCTATGTGTACTTGTATTTTAAATATCCTGTTTTATTCTATGTATTTCTCTTTCAGGTCATTAAACAAAAGCAATCTTCTTTTTCTTCTTCTTCGTCGTTCGTCCTGAAAAGGACGTTGGTTGCGTTGTGTCCGTTTAAAGCGAAGCTGCGATATTTGCGCCTTTCGGCCGACACATCCAACTTCAGCACGGCATTGTTGGGACCGGGTTAGCCTTCCCTCTTCAATCCCTACTCACTCAGCCAGACTGCAGTGATGCAGCCTGTTTCCAGGACCACCACTTGGAGGTGGAGTAGGGTCTTAGTCAGCTCTGGTTCGCTGACCCTGACGCAAGCAGTCTAGCTATGGGTCGCTAACTGCATTTCTCACTGTTGACGCGTCTTATGTCCCAAAAGCAATCTATAAGTGTTGAAAAAAAAAAAAAAAGTGTTACGTTGTTGCTGACGTGTACTATGTAGTTAGGCCTATGATGGTTGCGTCTGTACTGAACATGTACAGACTTTGTTTTCTTGTCATTATTCCCTAAAAAATACAGTATAACAACTATTTACACAGCATTTACATTGTATTCGCTATTATAAGTAATCTACACATGCAAATACTGCACCATTTTATATAAGGATAAGGGACTTGAGTATCCGTCGATTCTGATATCCTCGGAGGGGTACTGGAACCAATCCCCTGCAGATACGGAAGGCTGACTGTATTAGATATTACTTGTTTTTTCTCATATATATTGGGGTGTTTGCTGTTTCCACATAGTGCATGTCTCTCAGTGATTAACCTTTTGCATGGATCTTTCAGTTATCTCAGAATGGTCATTTATATCATCATCATTCCTTTTCATTCCCTGTGGAACATAGGGCAGAAACAGTTGCTCTCCATCGATTTTTATTCTGGGCTGTCTTTTTCAGCTGTGCCCAAGTCATTCCAATTTCCCTAGCCTCCTCTTCAACAGTTCTTCTCCAAGTTCTCTTTGGCCCCCCTCGACTCTTCTTTTCCCCTGTGGGTTCCAATCAAGGGCAGCTCTGGCTGTGCTTGATTTTTCTCTTCTGAGTGTATGTCCTATCCATCCCCACTTTCTTACCTTAATTTCTATCTGTATTGGCTGTTGTCAGCATCTTTTCCTTAGCTCTATATATTTTATTAAATCTGGCCATCTTATACGAAGGATCCATCGGAGACATCTATTTACAAATGTCTGTAGCTTGGCGGTGATACTCTTTGAGACATGCCATGTCTCTGAGCCATACAGCAAGACTGACTTCACATTTAAGTTAAAGATTCTAATTTTATTCCCTCTGGATATAGCTGAGGAGTTCCTTATTGGTCGAAGGGCATTAAAAGTGCATCTGGCTTTATTTATCTTTGAGCAGACGTCACCAGCAGTTCCCCCTCCTTTGTTAATGTTGCTCCCTAGATATGTAAAGTTTTCTACTTCTTCATTGACATGATCATTGATCTTCATCGAGTCCGTCTGCCTATTATTTATTCTCATTTCTTTCGTTTTATTTACATTTATGTGCAGTCCCATATGAAAATTATATTCATATTTATACAGTGTGATATATTTTGTGATTGTATACGGTGTATGTGTATCCCCTCACCGTCATTTTCCTCTTTGCTCCTCATGGAGCATGGATCCACTACTGCAGCTGGTCCCCTGGCAGGAAGCCTGCACCAGACATTCACTAGCATTTTGTTTTACTGGCCTGTATCCTTTTATCCAAAGTCATAGGGACAGCTTTCTTTTAGAAACCAGATTTATTTGGTTTTTAGATGTCGCCCAAACCGCGTTTGAAAAGTAGCCCAAGTTGTACCAAATGTGTTAAGAAAGTAGTCAGAAATCACCAAAGTTGCCCCAAATACGTTAAGATATTAGTCAGAAATCACCCAAGTTGTGATAAGAAATGTGCCCAAAAAACATTTGATTTTCAGAATATTTTGGTTCTTGGGTGTTCGGATACAGACCTGTACATGTTGAGACTGAGGATGTTCTGGCATCACTCACTGTGTTGCTAAAATTCAGATCTGCTTTCTTCATCACTGGATTCTAGCTCATTTTCATGATACATTTCATCAAATTTCTTTTTATCATCGCTTGAAAATGATATATTTTCTATAACCTGAGCAGCTGTAAGCAGCCTAGACCAAGGGCTTTCCCACTCCAAGTACTTGGTACCTGATTGGCACGCTTCACGCTAAAAAAAGTTAAATGTTCTGTACACACAATGACCACTGTTAATGAGAGCTTTTATTTGCTGCAGAACATTTAATCTGCACTCATTACTTAAATTTAATGTGATTGGTTGGTTATTTTTAGTTTTTCATTGGTTTTCACATGGATGTTGTCCATTCCCACTATATTTGGGAATCCGGCAGAGAGACATTCTGGGTATTCTTGTTAGTCCAGGAGTATGGCATGCAGGAGTTAATTTTGCCAAAAGTGAAAATTGGGTCAGTGTTGGTTAATGATTTAGCTATAAATGTGTACAAAGTTTTTTAATGATAGAAATCATCATACTGATTTCCCATAACTGTCACTTTCCTTTGACATGCAGCCAGAAACTTTGATCTCAAAAAATCGGAGGCCATGCTAAGAAATGTGAGTATGGTGCTCTGTCTGACCACATTTTATTTGTTTGTTGTGAGTCTCTTATTATGGCAGATTGCCCTCATGACTTCTAAGTAATATTTATATGTCAGTGAGTACAGTAATTTCCCACGTTGTCACAGCGGCCATACAATCATCATTATCCCATCAGCTCCATAAGAAGTATCGGCCCAATTTCATGCCATACCGTCCTGTGCCATCCATTCAGGTTCTTTCCATGTCTTCTTACCCTCTTCGTATCTGTATCCAGTTCACTTTTCCATGTTTTTTGGGTCTCCTTCGTTTATTCTGAAAATTCTAGAACAAGAATTGCCTTGTAAATGCATTCAACAGTGTTTCTCTGTATATGTCCTATTCAACGCCAGCATTTACTTCTCACTTCTTGTTCCACTGCACTTGTCTGGTTCTTGCCATCAGTTCTACATAGTGATTTTGCCATCAGTTCTATATTGGTGGTCTTGTCATCAGTTCTACATTGGTGGTCTTGTCATCAGTTCTGCATTGGTGGTCTTGTCATCAGTTCTGCATTGGTGATCTTGTCATCAGTTCTACATTGGTGGCCTTGTCATCATTTCTACATTAGTGATCTTGTCATCAGTTCTACATTGGTGGTCATGTCATCAGTTCTACATTGGTGGTCTTGTCATCAGTTCTACATTGGTGATCTTGTCTTCAGTTCTACATTGGTGATCTTTTCTTCAGTTCCACATTGGTGATCTTGTCATCAATTCCACATTGGTGATCTTGTCATCAATTCCACATTGGTGATCTTGTCATCAGTTCCACATTGGTGATCTTGTCATCAGTTCCACATTGGTGATCTTGTCATCAGTTCTACATTGGTGATCTTGTCTTCAGTTCTACATTGGTGATCTTTTCTTCAGTTCCACATTGGTGGTCTTGTCATCATTTCTACATTAGTGATCTTGTCATCAGTTCTACATTGATGGTCATGTCATCAGTTCCACATTGGTGGTCTTGTCATCAGTTCTACATTGGTGATCTTGTCTTCAGTTCTACATTGGTGATCTTTTCTTCAGTTCCACATTGGTGATCTTGTCATCAATTCCACATTGGTGATCTTGTCATCAGTTCCACATTGGTGATCTTGTCATCAGTTCTTTATAGGTGATCTTATACCATTTCAGTCCTTCTGCCCAACACAAACACCTATTTATGAAAGTGTAGCTTCTTGGTTGCCAACTTTTTATTGTGCTCTATGTTTCGGAGCCACACAATCAAACTACCTTGTCATGTTAGTTGAAGATTATTATTTTTGTGTTGGACTTGGTTTCTGTTAATTTTCATGTTTCCTAATGCAGTGAAAGCTCCTTGCCTTTTGTATTCTTATTTTTGTGTAACTGTCAGTCATCCAACGTAATTAAATTACCACCATGATACACATGTGAGTCCACATGTTGTAGGAATGTTATTCAAAGTGCTGCTGTTACTTGCTGAATCTATTCTCATAATATTTGTCTTTTCCCTGTGTATCTAAAGACCCACTTGCTGTGACCTCTGTTAAATTATTTTCATTTAAATTACAAATTTAGTGCCAGTAATTTTATTTCTATATCCACTAGTAACGAGCACAATGCTGACTGAGGGAAGTGATCATTAAAATAGTTATTATTTTCAAAAACTGTATGTGCTATGTCAAATTGGTGGTTTAGTCATTAGAATGTTTGCCTTCCAAGCAAGCGTTCAGTTTTCAGTTTAGATTTTCTTATTTTAATTTTATCTATTTATTTTAATTCAGTCATCTGTCTTCATTTGTTATAAGTGTGTCTTTGTTAATTATATATTCGAGGAATATGAAGAGGACTGCTGTAAGACGTGGTGTAGGGTGGATGGATATGAAAAATAAATGAAAATGGTGATTTGTCTTACTAGAACAAAAGACAAAGAAAATAGCCAAATGTTGCAGCCACAAGGTCTTCATCAGGGAATTGAAAGAAAGCAAAGTAGGAAACATGAGAGAATAAATAAAAAATTAGTATTACCGGCAACATCTACTAAGACGGCAACATCTACTAAGATGTAATGAGTCCTTAAATCAGAGAGCGTGCCATGAAAACACATTTAAAAACACAATTATAGTTTCCACGTGTTTGGGTTACTTATTTACTTGCTTAGCGGAAGGTTATATGAAATGGGAAGGGAGAAAGTAAATACAGGGAAAATGGTGCTGTTTTCAGGATATGAGACAAAAGTCGTACTCCATAGTTCTTTGCCATCATTCTGAGACTGATTACTAGATGGCCTTAGTCACTGAAATTAACTTGTTTTCTATTTTAAAATGCATGCTTTCGTTAGAGACCACAGTTAATACATTTTAAAATAATATCATGTAGCAAAAGCTGTCCAAACAATATCAGTGTCCACAAACATGAATGTATGATTTATGATAACCTTTTGACCTGTGAGGAAATATGCACAGAGACTTGGGACTCCACACTGAATTACCAGATGTGACACTGTATCAGAACATTTAGGCAACATGGGGGCTTTTTGAGAAAGAGATGCTGCAGTCACGACTGCATTTTAAAGATCTTTGCTATGATACCAGATTTTTAAAATGTTAAATTTGAGCAAGTAACCCATCAAAACATGGTGCAAAATAATGAAGTTGTGTTCTTCTCTGCTGCATGCCCTGCTATTTTCTCCAATAATGTGCCATGAAAATATTGAGAGGCAAGTGCGTTCTTTTAATGGGCTTTCAGTTTAGTTTTCACGTTGCAATGTTCACCTTTTCCTGAATTTTCCACAAATCTGGTGGGACATTTTATTAATGCAATTCTATATATGGGGGGTGAAAGATTAATTTACGTGCATTTAATGACAGTATACTTAAAAAAGTCTTTTATAAATGGGTGCTTGCGTAGAACAGAAGGACTGAAATGGCATGACAAAGTCACAAATGTGGAATTGATGACAGGAATCAGACAAGTGCCCGTGGAACAAGAGCCGAGAAGACGTTGGCGATGTATAGGGCACACATTGAGGAAACCTGTTGATAGCATTACAAGGCAGTCCTTGTTCTGGAATCCACAGGGAAAGAGAGGCAGAGGTAGACCAAAAAACACGTGGGGAAGAGAGCTGGATACAGAGGTGAAAATGATCAGGAAAACATGGAAAGAGCTTGAGCGGATGGCACAGGACAGGAAGACTTGGCCTATGCTCCTCGGGGAGCTAAAGGGTATTGATGATGAAACTAAAATGTTAAAGTAAGAGAAAGTTGTTTATGCTGTATTGATTGTTATGAAATGGTCAACACTTTAAACTGCAGATTAAATCAATCTTAGATCATTTTTTATTAATGTAATCAGTACTCAGTATGTCAGATTGAAGGAAAAAGAAGAAAACAAAAGAAGATTCTAGACAGTTTGGCATAGCATGGAATGAAGTCTACAACAGAATTGATAAACATTACTGGAGACAGGAAGTTGTGGAGAGACATGGTCACCCCCACCAGCAGTCATGGTACTTGATGATTATGAATATGTACCAACAGAAAACTTGATGTTTCATGAAAAGAATAAACATCTTGAAATAGATATTAATTGGCTCATTAGTTTTCAGCTCCTTAAGGAGCATAGGATTTTGACAAATCACATGCCGACTTAATGTGCCAAGTCCTCTTGTCACAAGCCAAGTGCTCCTGTCACAAGCCAGTCCTCTCATCATGTGCCAAGTCCTCTCATCACATTCCAAGCCCTCTTGTCATATTTGTCATCTCTTGTTCCACTGGCACTTGTCTGGTTCTTGTCATCTCTTGTTCCACTAGCACTTGTCTGGTTCTTGTCATCTCTTGTTCCACTGGCACTTGTCTGGTTCTTGTCATCTCTTGTTCCACTAGCACTTGTCTGGTTCTTGTCATCTCTTGTTCCACTGGCACTTGTCTGGTTCTTGTCATCTCTTGTTCCACTGGCACTTGTCTGGTTCTTGTCATCTCTTGTTCCACTGGAACTTGTCTGGTTCTTGTCATCTCTTGTTCTACTGGCACTTGTCTGGTTCTTGTCATCTCTTGTTCCACTGGCACTTGTCTGGTTCTTGTCATCTCTTGTTCCACTGGCACTTGTCTGGTTCTTGTCATCTCTTGTTCTACTGGCACTTGTCTGGTTCTTGTCATCTCTTGTTCCACTGGCACTTGTCTGATTCCTGTCATCTCTTGTTCCACTGGCACTTGTCTGGTTCTTGTCATCTCTTGTTCCACTGGCACTTGTCTGGTTCTTGTCAACTTTTGTTCCACTGGCACTTATCAGGTTCTTGTCATCTCTTGTTCCACTGGTTTTTGTCATCGGTTCCACATTGGTGATCATGTTGTACCAATCTAACTCTTCTGTTCTGCACAAGCTTATTTTTCTTCTTTGGTCCTTGGTCACTGGCTGACAAAGCAATCAGTGACCATCATGCCTAGTGGCATCTTGTAGGGCAGCAGTAAAATGCCTCCACCTTTCTCAATCGACAGCCATCCTTCATGGGGTTTTCCAGCTCTGGTTCATTCTTTGCATCTCTGCCTCCACAGTTCTCTGCCTGATAGCTTTTGGTCGACCCCGCTTTCTTTCTAAAGTCCATAGCATGGCAGTTCTAGTGATGGTTTCAGGGTATATTCTGAAGATATGACCAACCCACTTCCAACGTCTACCCACTATGATGGTGGGCATGTCTTCTTGGTGGCTCAGAGTTAGCAGTTCTTGGTTGGTGATGGTGTTCAACCAAGCACCCATTTATAAAAGATGCTAAGCTAACTCCATTCTGTAATAACATTAAGCCACAAAGAACTTCTGTGTAATAGAGATTATTTACCAAAATGAAGACTTAATTGTGTTTTTCTGGAAAAAACTCGAGCGCACTGATATGGTTGTGATTTCTCCAGAAAATGACACCAGTGGTTATAATGACAGTGTGGCTTATGCCTTCTAGCAAAATAGACTTTTCTTCTTCATAATCTGTTTCCACTTGTTTGTGGAGTATGGAGCTGCCACAGAACTGGAGACAGACGTGAAGGGGATGAAGAAGACAGGGACAGACCTTGAACGGATGTCACGGGACAGAAAGACTTGGGCTTAAGTTTGTTGAAGGCCTATACTCCTTGGGGAGCTAAAAGGTGAAGAAGATGCTGCTGCACCAGCTGGTCCCTATTGCAGGATGCCTGTACCACAGCATTCACGTATTCTTGCAGGTGTGTTTTCTGTAGCAGTTAGTTTTACATGTGTCTGCTGTGTTTCTCTTCCTTTTCATACTCCAATGCTGCTATATTTGATGTACTATATTTGATGTAGTGTTATACATTTTCAGATGCCATATGACTTTTAGACTGTGAGTGTGAACATTAGTTACCTCATCTGTTTGAATTGCTTTGTTACCCTTTTCAGGGCTATGCTAGAGATTAAACGGTAACACTCAATCTTGGAAGTATTTTGATCATTTCAGAAATTGACTTGACGTGACAGAAATGTTATTTTCGAGGATCCCTACTTTCTTTTACAGGACAAAGAGGGTTCCCTTATCTGGATTGACCCTGAGGGCTATTAAGATATTTTTGTAAAGGTGGACACGAGCCAAGTCTTTTGACTTCTTGTACCAGGGACTGGCCTCCTTCAGACCCAGCTATAATGGTACTTGACGTCCAGCACTGGAATGTTTATTTCTCCCAAGTCTTACTTTCTTTTATTCTATGATATTATTACTTGTTTTTCCATGTTGAATTTTCTTTGCTATGATATTTCTTTCCTGTTCTGAATTTTCACATGCTTAGTGTTAATCTTTCCTTCTGTTAATCTCACTTTATTCATACTTTACTTCATCATTCAGCTGTGTCTGCTTATTTATATATCTTTCACACATGTTTGTTGTGTCCTTTGTCATGTACTCATAGCCTTTCTATAATTCTCATCTTTATTACCTTATTGTGACTGTGGCTGATGAAGGTTATTACCTGCAGTGTCCCATATTTCTAGTTTATTGTCTCAGTATTTTGTGAACTACTTTTGGTCAGTATTTTGTGAACTACTTTTGGTCAGTATTTTGTGAAACTACTTTCAATCAGTATTTTGTGAACTACTTTTGGTCAGTATTTTGTGAAACTACTTTTAGTCAGTATTTTGTGAACTACTTTTGGTCAGTATTTTGTGAACTACTTTTGGTCTGTATTTTGTGGAACTACTTCTGGTCAGTATTTGTGGAATTACTTCTGTTAAATATTTTTAAAAATTACTACTGGTCTAGTACTACACGTCTGTATCCCAGAATCAGAAATGCTCGGGGACAACCATGTTTTGGAAACTGGATTTTTTTTTCGGTTTCCAGATGTAGCCCAAGTTGCCCAAAACTGGTCTGAAAATTGCCCAAAAGTCGACTCAAAAAAACTTTCATTTTCAGAATATTTCAGGTTTTAGGTGTTCAGATTCTGGGATACAGACCTGTTATATAATTCAGGGCACTTTGTGAACAAAGAAGAGATGTGGGAGGTTCACAGCAAAATGCACAGCTGTAGAAGTAGGTGCAAGAGGTCTAGTGGCTGCCTTGGTCAATGTTCTACTGAAACAAATGGGCCTGAAGGGACAGTCGGGGGCACTTAAAAGGCTTGCAAACTGTGGAACAGGCATCATGCTAGCCATGGACAGCGCAGGTGGAAAAGCAGCAACAGGAGGCTGACACTAGGGAATCATGAATCATGTAGGCCTGCCCCCTTTAGGGGTAAAGGAGATAAAAGGGCTATAACACTTGGCGGGGGGAGGGGGGAGACTACTTTTGATAATCAGATTGTCTCCTGTTGAAATGCTTTGTGCACAACCCTATTAAAAGAACAACTGAAATATAAAAACTGCAGGCTGACTAATGTACAGGGGCATCTGCATCAAGCACTGTCTTGGATGCCAGGTCTTTTATTGCAATAAGATTCCAAGACTGGATTCTTCTGTATCAGTCTCTGTGGACAGTGAGAGGTGAAAAGAAATGGAAAGGAAGAAATTGAATTACTGAAGAAGTGGTGCTATACTCAGGACAGTAGACACAAATTGCTCACCATAATTCTTTTCTTGATGAATTACTTGCTATAATCACTCTGAACTTTGTGGATACACAAAAATTTATCAATTCAGAACTGGCCACCCTTGCCTGGATTATGAAACCTGATAACGTTCCATATTTTTCTCTCTAAGTATTTCTTCTATCAGGTATACAAGGGGATTGACATAAGTCTTGGGCCTGACCATGAAGGACATGTCACAGAGAGCTGAAATTTTGTATAGTGTTTATTCCTTTTCAATATAGCCACCGTCTTAATTGACACACTTCTGCCATCTCTGCTTGACCTTGAAAAGACCTTGGGAGTAGAACACCCTATTTTTCAAACTAAACCAGTCATCACATGCCAGTATAACCTCTTCATCGCTGTCAAAATGATTTCCTTTTAGCAGTTTTTTAAGATTTGGGAATAGAAAAAAGTCTGATGGAGCCAAATCTGGAGAATATGGTGGATGTGGAAGAATTTCAATATTCAAATCGTTGGCTGTTAGCTGCACAAGCCGTGCTTTGTGAGAGGGCGCGTTGTCTTGAAGCAAAGGAAGATTTTGAGTGCGCGTTATCCCTCGTTTCCTGGTCACAACCTTTCTTAGTTTGGTGAGAAGATCTGCATAGTACTGTCCATTAACTGTGTTGCCACGAGGCATATAATCTTTCAAAAGGACACCTTTGCCGTCCCAAAAAACAGACAGCATCACTTTTCCTGCAGATTTCTGCGCCCTCGGCTTGACAGGTGTTGGGGAGCCTGGGGTTTTCCATTGCATGCTGGCAATTTTGGATTCGGGGTCATAATGGTGTACCCAAGTCTCATCTACTGTCACCATGGTCTCCAAAAAATTTTTTGACTGACACTTTTTGAGCAACTGTTGACAGCAATTTACCCTCGTTTGCTTCTGTTCACGTGTCAACAGTCGCGGAACCCAGCATGCACACACCTTTCTCATGTTCAGTCTGTTGTGTAAAATTCTGTAAACTGTTCTTTCATTTAGTTTTACTCTACTAGCTATCTCCACAATTGTCATTTTTCGATCCTGGTCAATGATTTTCTTCACTGTTGTTGCATTTTCATCGTTGCACTCTGAGGCTGGTCTACCAGATCTTGGCAGATCAGCAACATTTGAGCGGCCGCTCTTAAACTGTTGACACCAGTTTTTTACCGAAGTATATGAAGGACAAGAATCACGAAACACTGGTTCCATCTCCCTGTGTATTTCTGTAGGTGTTTTTCCCTGAAACATCAGAAATTTTATCACAGCTCTGGGCTCCTTCTTTTCCATTGTTTTGTCAAATCTTTGGAGCAACAGATCTGGTCAATAGGGTACATTGCGCCGTGCACCATAGCGGGAAAACCCATTGAAGAAACAAACGCGTATTTTACACATTCAGTACAAATATGATGAACTTTAAATGTGCCAAGTTTCATCTTCCTCCTGTGACTCCTTCATGGTCAAGCCCAAGACTTATGTCAATCCCCTTGTATCTTAACCATGACTGATACTTTGCAGGTATACTAATGTCCATGAGGAAGCAAGATGTCATCAGGAGTAAAATCTGGCTGATAGAACACATATACAGGCAGTTTGAGATCAAGAGCAAAGAGGTACTGACAGTTATGTTTTTGTTTTTATTTATTGTTCCTCATAGCTTATTGTCATGTCATCATCATTGTCATCATCATTCTCATGTTCATCACTGTCATGGCATCATCATTATCATCACCCTTCAGCTTCCTAAGGAGCATAGGTGATCAAGTCTTCCTGTCCTTGCCATCTGTTGGTCTTTTCATGTCTTCTTTATTTTGTTTATGTCTGTCTACATTTCTCTTCTCCGTGTCTTTTTCTGGCTTCCTGTACCTCTCTTTCCTTGGGAACAGTCACAGCCCTTTCACTAGTACACCAAAAAACTCAATGTATTGTGGACTTCGAAAAATTCCAGATGTTTTCTGTACCGCAGAGTTTACTGTCCCGAGTTCCATAGCCCATTGCGGTTGTTCCACAGCCAGCATGATGCCTTTTCTGCAGTTTCACTAAGCCTCTTCAGTGCCCTAGTTCTTGACTGTCCCCTCAGCCCCAACAGTTTCAATAAATCATACACTGATGCAGCCACAAGCCCTCTTGCACCCACCTCAACAGCCATGACTCTTGCAGTGAACCCATCGCATCTCAGATCTGCGTCCAGATCACTATACTTGGCCGCTTTGAACAAATGTTGCTCTTCCAATCTGGATTCAAATGGCACGGTCAGTTCAATCAATATAACCTGGTGCAATGATGAAGAATGCAGCACTATATCCTGCCTTCTTCGAGATTTCCTGATACTCTCTGGATATGCCCCTCGTCCAGGTAGGTCTACCACCATCTCCCAGTCATTTGCACAGTCAAGGAGAGATGGTACACTGCTACCTGATTTACTCGGTTTTGGGTGTGCTGACTTTCCTGCTCTCAGAAAGTATGTGTTTGCGGTGTTTGGCCTGACATTGCTATTCGCCTTCATCCTTGCCAGATCTATTTGTTGCAGCCAGCTCATTTAGCACTTTGTTGTGGCTCCATGTGTATCGCCCTTGCCCTAATGACACCGTGCAAGTTGAGAGCACGTGTTCAAGTGTCTGCCTCCCATGGCACAGGAAGCACTGCTCATCCGACTTTCCCCATCTCACAAGGTTTGTGGCCGATGGCAGGAGGTCATACATTGACCTAACAACAAAGCTGAGCCTAGGAGGTGCCATATGCCATATATCATTCTTTGTCAAGGACCTTTGAAGGGCTCCTTCCCATGTAGTCCATTGGCCTTGTTGGGCCTGCTGCACTGCTTTTTGCATCTTATCATTCTCAGCTCCTCGTATCTCCTGAACTACCATGTCTCTACGCTCCCTGCTTGATGCCTTGGACCACCAGCGGATGTCTCCATGACCAAATCCCCGTCTATTCATTTGTGTGTATCTGTTTACCTCCCTCAGTTTGAACGACTCTTGGGCAGCATCAACAGCTTCTTCCACTCTCCACTTCCTTCCCGTTTTCAGTGTGGGCTGAATGGACTTAACCACATCATCTACAGAATAATGCTTAGACTACCAGCCAAAAAAATGTAATGAGGATGTCCTGAACGAAGACAGTGACATGAAGGAACCTTATTCTTTGGGCATGTTATGTGAAAGCCTTCTTTAGCCTAAATAACATCTGGAAGTCCTCCCAATACAGCACAAGCACAAAATTAAGATTATACCAGAGTTGCATGCTTTCTGTGCTTCTCTATGGTGCGGAATGCTGGAGAGTCACAGAGAAGGAAATGTCAAAATTGTCCTCTTTTCACACAACATGCCTAAGAAAAATTCACCGCATCTTTTGGCCGAATACCATCACCAACCAAGATCTGCTTACTCGTAGCAAGCAAGAGGACATGCACACCATCATAGCTGGCAGACGCTGGAGCTGGGTTGGTCATGTCCTCAGAAGAGACCCCGATGCCATCACAAGAACAGCTATGCTTTGGACCCCTGAAGGAAAGCGAAAGAGAGGCCGACCAAAAACAACTTGGTGGAGGACTGTGGAGGCTGAGATGCAAAGAATGAACCAGAGTTGGGGCACTGTACGAAGGATGGCCACCGACCATGCAAAGTGGAATCAATTTGTTGTTGCCCTACAAGACGCCACTAGGCGTGATGGCCACTGACTGCTTTGACGGTCGGTGGTTAAGGATCGAAGAAGAAGAAGAAGATGTTATGTGAAGAGGAAAACTTATATACAGTAGAACTCCATTTATCTGAACCCCATGGGACCCAGCATCGTTCGGATAATCAAATGTTCGGATAATTGGATTACATAATGTATCGAGTACATGTACACATATTTCTAAAAATAATTAACCATCACAAGGAAAATACACTATAAAACATATTTACTTGTACTGTAATAATAATACCCACACTGTATTAGATCACTGTATCACCAAAATCTTTTATTACACTGCAGTGCATGTACTACTTGTATTAATTATTTTTGTTAAGAAAGAGAAATGTTTTCAAAATAACATTACAAACGATTCAAAACCATGCGCAACTTACGTATATATGTACTTGCACAGATGTAGCCCACTATTTAAAATAATGAGGAATCCTCTTTTGCACCAAACTGGATAGTCTCCTTTTGGCTGCTAAGTCCCGCATTCTCTTCAACAGCAGAAGCTGTGTAGGACAGCTGTCATCTTCTTGCTCGTACCAAGCCATCGCTGTTTCTAGTGCTATAAAGGCCTCTTCAGGACTTGGTCGACGTTTTGGTTTTTCTTCATAATCTACAAGTACATCATGTACTTCTGAGGAGTTTTCATCATCGGTCACTACATGTATTTGGTTTTCTTCTTGCACAAAAGACAACATTTCTTCGTCATTCAAAAACTGAAAACCAGAATCATTATCATCTTCTAGCCACATGTGTGCATCATCTTTGTCACAGTCCGAAAATCCGGGCATTGCTTGAAACAGTTCCACAACTTCATTTATACAATCATCATTTGTGTCCACTGCAGTAGTTTCATTTCCTCATTTTTTCCCAAGCAATCTACTCCAAGCCTTGTTGAGATTATCTTGTGACAGGGTGGTCCAAGCATCAGCTAACATATAGCAGCAGTCTTTGAGATTAAGCTTTTTGGAAAACGCCACCACACTTTCTTCATCTTCAGCCAACAATAAACGACGCAGGACTTCCTTCTTGTACATCTTTTTAAGCTTTGCTATAACACCCTGATCCATTGGTTGAATCAGTGCTGTTACATTGGGATGAACTGATTTGTATACCAATCAAGAAATATTTCACTATTCATCCAAGCACTCTTCTGTGCTTTGTAACACAATGGGAGACATGTCACATTCTTTAAACAACGTGGTTTTTTGGCTTTGCCGATCATTAGCACGGTAAACGATGACTTCCACTGGCATTCGCGGCTACCAAAATTGTTACTCTCTCTTTGCACTTTTTAAACCCAGGGGCAGCTGCTTCGCGCTGAGATGCAAGTGATTTTTGAGGCAATGATTTCCAGTATAAGCCAGTCTCATCGGCATTATACACATCATCGAGTGAATAACCTTCTTCTTCCAAAAAAAGCCAAGAATGTTTCTTTAAAATTTTTAGCGGCAGTTGCATCGCTAGATAAAGATTCCCCTTGAATCTCCAATTCTCGTATGCCATGACGAGATTTAAAGTTTCTTAACCATCCCTGGCTAGCCTTAAAGTCAGGAGGACCGTCAAGTTGATTGTTGAATTGAAGTGCCTTTTCACACAGCAGAGAACCAGAGATAGGTTCCCCTTTGCTTTTTCTTTGCACAAACCATAAATACAAAGCCTCTTCCAATTTCACATCTTTCGCATTTCTCATGGTTTTACGTTTCTTCGACCCATTTTCACTATCAAATTTCGATGCAAAACTCATAATTTTATCCTTGTTACTTTTGATGTCAGAGACGGTAGCTTTCCCAACATTGAAAATCCTCGCAAGTGAAGACACAGTTTCACCTTGTCCTAGTCTCTTGATAATTTTCTGTTTTCGTTTCAATTGACAAAACATTGCGGTTCCTTTTATATGCTTTAGGCCTACTGGAAGATGCCATATCGCACAGAGAAATACTTGTACACCAAAATTATTCTGCTGTAGTAGCAGACACAATTATTTTAAGTTGAACTGTCTGTTTAGCCAGTGTTCTACCTAGAACGCACACGTACACTGGATTGGTAAACCAGAAATTAACTGACTTTATGATCTAACTGACTTCCTGTACGTAAGCGACCGACCATTAGCCATCCCATTCTCTACAAATTGTTCGCACACATTTGAAGTTTGCCGCATCAAAAGATTCAGAATTTTAGTCTAACGTGACTGTGGCATCTGATTTTTTTTTTTTTTCCCCTGGAAAAAGTGTTCGGATAATTGGATGTTCGGATAATTGGGGTTCGGATTAATGGAGTTCTACTGTTATATGAGAACAAGAAAGACTGAAAGAAAAGATAAAAGATACTATCTACTTTAACATCATGGCATGGAAAGAAGTCAACAACAAAATTGATAAGCAGTACTAGAGACAAAAGGTTGTGGAGAAACATGATCATCTAAGCCAGCTAGCATGGTACATGGAAGAAGAACTAGATAAACATTCAATGACTAGACTGAGTATTTGAAAAATAGATAACAGTGCAAAGCATAATAGTTTCATCAGTGGTTAAGTTTCTTTTCTTTTTTTCTTCTTCGAACACTCTCAGACGTCAACTTGAATATATTCAAAGAAAGCAGTGGTCAGCTTGAGGCTATTTCTATCTCCATAGAGTTTTTCCATGTATGATACTGGTGACGGTCATATAAGCTTTCTGTTCCTCAAATTCTGGGCATCTTTGAAGCAGTTGTTCAGCAGTCATTTTATCTGTGACACATTTACACATATCGGTAGTTCCTATCTTTCGCTTGTTGAATAGGTGGTATCCCAATCTGTTGTGGCCCATGCAGAGTCAGAAGATTACCACTTGTTTACTTCTGTTGAGCTGGTAATATGCATCATTTTGTGTGTGGCCTGGGTGCTGTAAATCCCATTTGTTTCTGTACCTGATTTTTGATAAAACTCTTTGCCTCTTTGTTATTATGCATTATATCAGGCTAAGGTAACTTTCCACCTTCCTTTACAAATCTGTCAGCCTCATAGTTTATGGAGCACTACTGTTAGGTCATCCAGGTCTCCATTATTCTGGCTCCCAAGTGTTGCCTGATTAAGTTTCACATTCATTCATTACCTTTTGACTTCTCTTGGAGCCCAGACCTTCAGCAAACACCTGCCTCCTGTCCTGTGCAGTCCATTCAAGGTCTTGGCATATCTTATTCATCCCATTCATGTCTATGTTTTTCTATGTCTGTCTATGTACGAGGCGTGTTCAAATGAAACCCGCCGGTGCTGCGCGAAGTGGACATTTGTAGGAGGAGCATGATGACGTCACATCTGACGTAATAAGCACATACGAATGTACAAGTGTGTAAGTGTTCATTCTCCTAGTATTCATTGTTTGTGCTGCAGACCGTTAAAATAATGGCCGGTGTGATACGGAATTCGTCCAAGGTCGATCAGCGAGCGGTGATCCAGTTCCTGACAGCCGAAGGATGTCGACCAGCCGACATTCATCGCCGAATGAAAGCAGTGTATGGTGACAAAAGTGTGTCTAAGACTACAGTGAAAGACTGGGCACGAATGTTTTGAGAAGGACGTCAGTTAAGGAAAGATCTTCCGCGGCCAGGTCAGGTGCATATTGTTGCGACAGAAGAAGCCATCGCCATAAGGAAGAGCGCATGGGGTGGAGTTTGAACCACCTGCTGCATTACGAAGAGGAGGGTGATGCATTTCTGTTGCGCATAGTGGCAGGCGATGAGTCGTGGTGCCACCACTTTGAGCCGTGCAGCAAAACAGCGAGCATGCAATGGAAACATCCCGGATCACCAAAACCCAAAAAAAATTCAAGTCACAGATTTCCGCCGGTAAGGTTATGCTGACCGCATTTTTTGACCATGAAGGGCTTCTATTGGTTGACTTTAAAGAGCCTGGCTTGAACATCAATGCCATCCACTACAAAGACACACTAGACAACCTGCATACAGTCTTCAAGAATAAACGACCCGGCATGCTTTCGCGTGATGTGATTCTGTTGCACAACAATGCTCGTCCACATGTTGCGAACATTGTGCAGGAAGCGTTAGCAAGGAAAAGGTGGGAAGTTCTGCCACACCCAGCCTACAGCCCCGATCTGTCACCATGTGACTTTCATTTGTTCGGACCCTTAAAAAATCTCTAACTGGAGAACAATTCGACTCCAATGCAGACGTCAGGGCCTCGATGACCAAATGGTTCAATAAGCAACCAAAGTCATTTTTCTCGGACGGCATCCGCCGTCTACCCAAGCAGTGGGATGCGTGTCTGAATGCCTATGGTGACTATTTCTAAACAACCCCAGTGAGTACTTGCTTCATAACAATTGCTGTATTTAATTCTACTACTCCTGCTGATGTACCTTACATATATTTGTTATAAAGCTACTTGGACGGGTTTCATTTGAACACGTCTCGTATGTCTGTCTATGTATGTCTGTCTATGTCTATCTACATATGTCTATGTCTATGTCAACGTCTGTCTGTGTCTATGTATGTCAATATCTGTCTGTCTGTCTATGTCATTTTTTTCTATGTCAATGTCTGTCTATGTCGAATTCCTCTCCCCATGGCATTTTTGTTTTAGTCTCCCTCTATTTCTATGACCCTGGGCATGGCAGAACAAATACGACCTTGTTGTGATGTCAGCTGGTTTTTCTCTGCATGTGTCATCCAGTGCCATAGCCTTACTCTCACCTCCTGCTCGGCTGGCATTCATCAGATTCTTTTCCCATAATTCCACATTAGTGATCTTGTCAAACCATTTTAATCCTTATATTCTGTACAAGCGTCCATTTATGAAAGTCTGCAACTTCTTGCTTGTTGTTGTCCATGTTTCAGAGCTATATACTGGAACTGACTAAATATATGAATTGACGATGTTTGTGTTGTACTTGATTGCTTTTGATTTTCACATACGTCCTCAATGAAGTGAAAGTTTTCTTGTCTTTAACTGCATTTGCTAGCAAAGAATCCTTAAGAGCACAAAGTACGGGAACTTTCTTTTCAATTTATTTGGTCTCATCAGTAGCTCAGAACCAGTGATGAGTGTAAATGTGGCACAGATATAATGGTTGCTGAACATCTACTTCAAAGGTGCCCAACATTTGTGGAACAGAGAAAGTGCATATGGCCATCACCAGTCCTATTCCTGGATAAATTCTATGGAGATACCAACAGACTCAAGCCTCAAACATATTCAAGTGGACATCTGAAAGTCAGTGAAGAAGAAGAAAATGTTCTAAATTTTCTTTCATTCTGGTACTAGCAAAAAGGAAATAATTTTATGTCTGATGTGGTTACAAAGCAAACAAACTTCAGATTGATTTAATCTTCTTTTTCTTCCTCGTTTCCCCTCAGACTTCTACACTAATGACTATAATAAAGGCAGTAGTCAGCTCAGAGTTCCTGACATCTCATTCACCTTCAGACTTCCACATTAATTACTCTAATAAAGGTAGTAGTCAGCTCAAGGTTCCTGACATCTCCAAACAGTTTTCATTGAGAGAAGTGGGTTGTTGCCATATGCCACTCCGTTCACTGTTGTATGTTGGGCAGGACTGGAGCAGATGTTCGACTGTCATGGAGCTAGTGTATTTGTGATATAGATGGTATCTCAATCTATTGGGACCAGTGCGTCGGTGGAAAATGATGACCTGGCCTCACCTAGATAGCTGGTGACAGGCATCATCTGTTATGTGAAATGGGTGTTCTCTGTCTCATTTGGACTTGAATATGGCTTTTATAGTCATTTTAGACATTTCATAAGTTGTCTCTCTATCATTTGATTTAAATATGCTGATTTAAAAAGAAAATGAACTAATTTTTTTATAATGAACTTGTTTTATTATATTTATTTGCTCTTCCTTCTGTCATCCTTATAAAGGTTTATCTTTTGTTTCACTTTAGCAAGGCAGAAGAGTGGACCAGGTTGTCATTATATTTGATTTGGAAAAGTTTGGCATGAGACATTTGTGGAAACCTGGTAACAATCAATTTTATTTTTATCGATCTGTTTTTGGTTTCACCCTTCCTATATTAGTCATGTTTATACCCCGTCATTCTTGTATATCCTGACTTCCAGTCAACATGATTTTTTTGTTTGGTTTGTTTGTGTGTTTTGTAATTCTTAAAAATAACCGGTTCCAACCCACATTGGTTATGGTTAGGGTTAGGGTTATTATAGCATCCAGCATATTACAATTAATTATTTATTAATTTGTTTACTGGTGGCATAGTTTCATGATCAATCCCTTCTGTTCTTTATGGAGCATGGTCAAATCACTGCAGCTGCCTTACAAGAAGCCTACACCAAAGAATTAATGTGCTCTCAAGCAGACAACTGGTTGAAAACAAGTAGCAAAAACTATAGCAGAACAACACCACCTCCCAGAGACACAAGAAATAATTGAAAAATACCCAGTCTTTTATCCTGAAAAGAGTTAAAACTACCCATAATAAAAACCCCACTCATGGATAGCACACTAACAAGAAACACTAACCCAACAAATTCTAATACAGCTGCTTTAGAGACTATAGCAATACATGCATAAACAAGATGGCTGTTCTGTCAAGGCCGCCATAAATGCTGCACTTGGAGCTTACATGTTGTACTCAAATGGCAGCACACTAAAAATATATGGACCATGTGGAGAATTCTGTACTAATTACCAAGCAGAAATTACAGCAATAAATACCCCTCTCACAGCAAAAGACATCCAATTCAAACAAGAAATCTATAATTCTCAGATATGATAAGCATAACTGATTCAAAATCAACACTTAAGGCATCAGAAAAATACCTCCAAACTGAAAGTAAAGAAATAATACAGTACACTGAAACTGTTGACAGCTTTCAAGCAAAATACAACATCAGAGTCACTCTCCAGTGGATACCAGTACACACAGACACACCAGGCAATGACAAAGCAGACAGATTAGCAAAACTAGAAGGAAATGTGACTCAGACGAACACTCCGGCCAACATGCAGACAGCTAAATGAATACTCCAAAACATATTCACAGAGGAATGGCTGAACCGATGGGCAAAAGGGTCTACTGGTTGTGCCTTGTATTAAAAAAATGGTCCATTCTAGCAAAAATGACAGCCCAATAACCTACGACATGTGGAGCAGATCATAATCCTCCAACTAAGAATAAAACACATTAGACTCGACAAGCACTTAACACATTAACTACCGAATTGAAAAACACACTGTGGCTGAATTAAATATTTTTCCCATTTTCATCCTGCATGTGTTTGCACAAAGTAAGCTGTAGTTTTCGTAATTGTTTACAGATTTTTATGAATTACACGTCATTTTAATGATAAATGAATGTACTATTACAATAAATATTGGTTGTAACTCTAATAGAGGTTGTTGCTATTTAACGGACCTCCGATGGCCGAGGACTTGCAATATTTTCACAATTATATCTGCTTGCGCCCCATCTCTATCAAAATCACAATTTCAATCAATGTGCACACTGTTTTTACTCTTGTCCTCGTCGCTAGATCTATCAGTCAATTGTTGAAACACGTTTCTATCCTATTCAGCCGTTAGACGAGATGTACACGCATTTTTTGTAGTCCTATCACTAGTTGCCATGGTAAACAGTTTTACACGATTTGGTAACTAACCCAAAACGCTGAAAAATATGAACATAATATCAATTTTCCAGTGTTCTACAACAACCATGCTTTGGGAATTTGTTTTCCGGTGGCAACTTAAAATCTCGAACCAGATCAGAGAGTGTTTCAGTACATTTTTCATTCGTTTTATTACTAAAATTAGATTGGCGCTCTGAGCGGCTTGCGGTCCAAATGTGATTATTTTGTGAGCCGCTGACAGCGGCTTGCGGTAGTTAATGTGTTAAACATTAAACCCCACAATGGACCCTAATTGCTGCTGCTGCAGCTGCATATGATGGGTGTAACAAAAAGATCGCCATTTGATTTGTATTGGTCAAATGACTCATTGAGATGCAAGGGATAAGGACTCTTCGTTTGTTGGGTTTGTTTTTTTTAATTACAAAAAAAAAAATTTTTATTTTTTATTTTCGTTTTTTTCATTTTCCATTCCTCTCTTCCTATCTCATCTAACATGTAGACAAACAAATTTTATATCATCAGATTCATCATTCATTTATTTATATAAATTCCAAAAATGATAGCAATTGACCAAGAAACCCAGAAACTATAGAAAATACAAATTCACCCACTATAAAAATGGGGCGTTGTGAAAAAGAATGCAGCTGCAGGGCACATTTCCGGGATTTTAATGCAGCGTGCTAAAGGTTAAAATATCACTCTTTAATGTGTACCAATGTTTAGCATTATCATCAAACATCATATCATTTGATTTTGCCATACGAAAAAATTTCGTTAAAGAATCATCTTCTTTTTGCCTTTTTATGAATGATTCTTTATTAATCAATTCCACCTGTAAATTATCATCATCTTCCAGCTGATCAGTATTTTCCTTTACATTCTCATTATCTCTATTATTATCATGATTTTCATCATTCATCAGATCTTCAGACTCATCCCCATCAGTCATCGCCTCATCTAACACAATATCACTGTGGTTGTGATTATACCTTTCAGCACGAGCTCGTGCTCTTGTTGTAACAGCATTTGCAGTTATTAAATGCTGTTTTTCCCAATTTTCAATGTCTTCTCTAGAACATTCATGGAGACCTAGGATATTTCCTAAGATTATTCCAGCAATAGGACTATTAAGTAGACACACAAGAGCTCTTCCTGTAAAATAAGATGTATCCAGAAATACTTCCGCTGTTGGATAGTATTCTGCTGTGCCACCAAATGTAATACATTTCACTACTCTGCCTGTGTAATCTGACTGACCAAAGACCTATGCACACCGATTGTAGTCGAACCCATGTCCCTCAAAAGTGACACTAATTTATTGTCCACAAATCCCTTATTAAACACTAGTGAACCAGTACTCTCATATGAGGACATGACTGGTAATGGATGTCCACATAAAAGTCTTGGGACTCCTGGTAGCTGAAATAAAGAATTACATTCAGTACAATTAACACTGTTGGATAGATCAACACTACATGCATTTGCATGAGCCACACCAACATTATTCTGAACTGAATTATTGTCACTCACATTTACGACAGCATTTGAACGTTCAGGGTTCCTTGACTGTCTGTAATTATTGTTCTGATAAGAACCTCTATTATTACTATGAATGTCATTATTTCTATGGAATGACCTTTGTCCTCTGCCTGGTCTGTTATTATATCCTCCTCTGTTTTGATAATCATTGGATCTGAATGATGACTGTTGTCCATAGTATCCATCATCATTAGAGTTATAATTTCTCTGAGGCTGTTGACTTTTTAAAATTAAAATTGTACCTGCCTCTGTTATTGCCATAGTTAAAATTTTGGTTAACTCTATTGTTGTTATCAATGCTGTTAGATCTTTGCCTAGGTGTATTATAATTTACCATCCTAGCAGATGCCACTGGCAAGGAATCCTTAATGTTACTCTTACTCGGGTTTCTATCTGGATGTGCAACTTGGTATTGTCTACCCAAAGTTTCAAGATTAGTCAAATTCTCAGCTTTCCTCTCCCGCAGAAATGACAAAAAGTCTCCACTAATTGAAGACAAAGCCCTGTCTCTCAGAATCAAATCAGATAGTCCTTCAAATGTTTTTTTCAATTTTGGACAACTCAATCCATCTAGCAAAGTAAAGCTTACAAGCTGAAATGAATTCAGTAAAATCTTTTGATTAATCTGGTAATAGTGACTTAACCTTTAGCACACTGCATTAAAATGGTGGAAAATTTGCCCTGCCGCTGAATTATTTTTCACGACGCCCATTTTTTATAGTGGGTGACTTGTAACGTCTATAGTTTTTTTGTTTCTTGATCAATTGCTATAATTTTTGGAATGTATATAAATAAATGAATGATGAATCTGATGATATAAGTTTTGTTGCTTTCTATGTTAGATGTGATAGGAAGAGAGGAATGGAAAGATGAAAAGAAGATTAAAAAAATCACAAAAACAACAAACCAACAATAAAAAGCAACAACAAACGAAGAAACTCACATACTATTTCAAAAACATACTTTTTTCATCTCCATCTCCGCCATTCACCATTTTATGAGAACTGATATCAGCGCTTTTAAAGCAAAGAAACTCCTCATCATCGCAGTCATAATCCATGAAAATGGCAGCGTATTCTATGCCGATTGATTTCGATTTGAAAAACGCACAAAAAAATTATACACTGAAACATCCGTCACAAATTTATACCAGAAAAGGAAGTGAACTCTTTCAGAAATAAGATAAAATTAACATCCGGGGGTAATGTCACGTGTACACATGTTATATGGCAGGAAAACCGACAATATCCGAAAGTCGACAAAAATCGCCTGCATAGGGTACCGCCAGCAACAATTGTCGCCCGTAGCGTGCTAAAGGTTAAATTTCATTCTATATCCATTATCATCCAGTTGATACTTCTTTAATAACATGGCTCTTATAGCATCGTAGTCTTTCCTAGTCTGCTCATCTAAGGTTAAGACTGAAGTAAGTGCTTCACCTACCAATAAGTTCATTAGCCTACTGGACCATGTAGTTTTATCAACTTTAAATTCTTGGCAATATGTTTCATATCTAGTCAGATAGCATGATATGTCATCTATAGATGAGTTAAATTTTGGCAAATTTAACTTAAAAGGGGAAGAATAATCTTTCTTCTCAGCACCACCATTCATAGAATTAACCTGTGGTTGTTGTAGTCGCAATTTGTCAATCTCTAATTCAGCTAATCTAATTTCCTGTTGTGCTCTTATCTCAGCCTGAGCCTGTTGAACTTTTAACTCAGCTTGAGCATAGGCTAATTTTTCTTTTTCAAGAGCCATCTCTTCAGCTCTTCTTTTTTCAGACAATTCCTCAGCTGCCTTCTCCTCTCTTTCCAATTGTCTTTGATCTCTGAGTTCCTTCTCCACATAGGTCCTTAAAATCTCACCTTCCATACCAAATTATTTTCCAAGTTTCATGAAATATTCTGCAGTAGCCATAATTGACAATTATTGTGCGTTTCAATAGCTAAACAATAATGTAAGTATTATATTACACTGACAAACAACATTTTTCTTTCTTATATAAGAATAAGTGTTCTTAGGTCAGTTTCTTGCGCTGATTTCAAATCTGAAATCCGTTTATCTCTATCACGTCGGGTTCTTAAGATATTTGGGAATAAATATATTTTTGGGAAACCGTTATTTGCTCCGTTTCATTTTTACTATATAACTTATTAAAAATTAATAAAATGCAAAATAATTCTACTTTTTATACTGCTAAAAGATGCATGACATATGTTACGCTATTTTTCAAATAGTTACTGTATTTTGAAATAATTCTGAGCGAAATATGGCTTCTAGAAGTTGTAGAAATTCGGCTGATCTGTTCTGTTACGTGTGCGGATATTTTACCGATCGTGTTCACCAGAAAAACTTTACACCATTACTAAAGAAAGCATATGAACGTTATTTCAATTCGAAAGTTGATGATGCAAATAAATCTTGGAAGCCAAATGCAGTTTGTTCGACTTGTGCAAATACATTGGCAGGTTGGTTACGAAAATCGCCGAAGCATAAGTCGATGCCTTTTGGAGTGCCAGTAATATGGCGTGAACCGACAAATCACGCTACTGATTGTTACTTCTGCTTGACAAATATCCATGGTTTCACTTTTAAAACTAGAAAGTCTGTGGTTTATCCAAATATTGAATTGGTTTCGAAACCAGTGCCTCATGATCCAATCACATGTCCAATCCCATTTCCACCAGAACAATATCCGTTGGACGTGAATGAACCATCAGAAAGTGATAGTTTATCTGCTTTAGAAACTAATTCTGACTCGGATTATATACCGGTGAATGATGGTGTTCACTTAATTAACCATTCAGAACTGTCAGATCTAATACGTGATCTCGCTCTTACCAAAGGACAAGCGGAATTACTCGGTTCGCGACTCAAAGAATGGAATCTTTTAGCGCCCAATATTCAGATATCTAAATTTCGTCGTAGACACAGAGAACTTGTTCAATACTTTGAGATGGATGATGGCATTTGCTATTGCAAAGATGTAAACGGTCTAATGGTGCACCTCGGTCATGAGCACATAGTCAACGAATGGCGACTTTTCATCGACTCTTCCAAGACTAGTCTAAAAGCCGTGTTATTGCATAACGGAAATTTATTTTCATCAATTTCAGTCGCCTACTCTGTTCATATGAAAGAAACTTATGACAATATGGCTATACTTTTCCCCAAAATAAAGTACAATGACTACCAATGGCGGATTTGTGGAGACCTAAAGGTCATTGCAATGCTCACGGGCATGCAGACTGGGTATACTAAATTTTGTTGCTTCCTATGTGAATGGGACAGCCGCAACAGACAGGAACATTATGCAAGAAAGGTGTGGCCTATCAGGGATCGTATGCAGCTCGGGCATAAAAATGTAATACATGAGCCATTAGTTAACAAAGACAGCATCATTTTACCACCGTTACATATAAAGTTGGGGCTCATGAAGAATTTCGTAAAAGCGTTAGATAAAACGAGCAAAGCTTTCACTTATCTTCGAGAAAAGTTTCCGCAAGTTAGCGATGCAAAGATAAAGGAAGGTATCTTTGTAGGACCTCAGATTAGGAAAGTTATTGCAGACAAACAATTCGAGAACTTGTTACATGGTAGTGAACTTCGCGCATAGATGGCATTCAAATCGATCATCGATAACTTTCTGGGAAATCACAAATCTGTCGACTTTGTGCATATTGTTAAGCAGTGCATAGATGCATACAGAATTATGGGCTGTAACATGTCCCTCAAAATCCATTTGCTCGATTCGCATCTTGACTTTTTCCCTGACAACCTTGGCGAAGTCAGCGATGAACGTGGAGAACGATTCCATCAAGATATCGCCGTAATGGAGTCACGCTATCAAGGACGGTGTAGTGTGACCATGCTTGCCGATTATTGTTGAATGCTTCATCGTGATGTACCACATGTCATTCACCGACGCAAGTCGACTGCAAAGAAATTCAAGCCTACATAACTGTTACACTTCTTGTATGAATGATGTTGTAATACTGTATGCGTTGTTAAAAAACTTGAATTGCGTATTTCTAGAGATCCCGACCTGATAGAGAAAAACGGTTTGCAGATTTAAAAACAGCGCATTAAAATTGACCAGAAAAACATAGAAATGTTGGAGAAAGAAAAAATAAATTTTTTTTGTTAGTCAGTGTTATCAATATGTGAGTAATGTGTTCAATATTTATTTCACCACTTCAAATTCACTCAACTGCATGTAATAGTAGATAGTAATATAGATAAAAGACAATAGTTACTAACAAGGTGACTGGATACAGTGACAAGTGCTAAATGAAGTAAATGCAAATAGTGAACCAACGTAGAAATATATGAATTATAGAACAAATAAATAAAAAGCAGCTCTATCACACATATGACAAGACAGCACGAGTTTACAACATGTATGACATCTAATAAATAAATGTTAGCAAGGTTTGGCAAAAAATATCACAAACAATAATGCAGGAAAAACTGAATAAAAAATTACAAGGAACTTTACAATAACAACAAACTTGTACACTTAACAGTACTTTACAACTAACAAAAATAGGTCATGGTGATCTCAATAGCAGCAGATAACCCACAGCTTTATTATGCCGGCCCCGCTATTTGAGACAAGCATAAACCAAACCCTAAAGAACGCCTATGAATTTCTCTCGACCATACATATTTGAGGTATTGAAAGAAATCCAAAGGTCCCAAACCAACCTCCCGCAATTATAGACACATTAATAACATAGATACATCAAACATGGAAAAAAAAACCTGGCAAACAAGATAATTTAGCATCACAGGCTGTATGTAGCAAATAATTCACTTATCTGATTGCCAGTGAAAAAATTCCTCCTAGTTCCACCGCACTTTTCTTCCAGGACTGATGCAAACCAGGCAAGCAGACCAACGTTAGGTTTAGAACTCCGCCACAGCAGACTCGAACCGGACTCCACTTTGGTCTGTCGCAGTCTTGAAAATCGCCATCTTCAGCATAAAACTTGAAACGAAGCAGAATGCAGTATATATAATATGATTTGTATACTTTCCCTTTCTGACTGGAACAGGAAATTACTACACTGCAAATCTCGATGCGTAACCTCTCTCAGGCTAGCAGACGATAAAGTTCGCCATCTTTAAAATATTGAACAGGGCACGAACTCCCAAGCGACGACTGTAGTTATTTTGTGCAGAAAATTTTTTTAAGGCTGTAGATCAATGATCCTTTGGCTTGGCCCCCATTTATGTAGCGAATTCACCTTTAGTTGTATCGTTAGTTCTTGTATTATATTTGAAGGTGTACTTTGGAAAGGTCCCTTCTTTAACAATTGATAAGGCATGCAGATATGCCGGTAACAGTTTTACATTCAGCCTTCTTGCACAAACCTGATCTCCAACAATAAAGAAGCTGCAAAGGCCAGGTTGGACGTTCAGACGATATAAGTTTAATCAGAGTACAAGCTCCAGTAAATTCATCCAATATATATATGTAAGACAATGGCATAACCTAGCCAGTCTTGAGCATCGTTATTCAGTCTGCTAATGACAAGATGTCCTCGACATTTTCATGCAGAATTTATTTAAAATGTGCCAACTCACGTACATCAGAATACAGCATACACTTCTCTCAATATAAATCTTTAGCATCGACCCAATGCAGCATGTGGGCGATCTAAATGTTGAAACACTTTAGGACTCTGTAGAAATAACACATTCTAGGAGCTGGACAAATATGCATCCATCCACATCGAAGAACACACAGAAAAGGCCCTGAATGCTCCTTGACTTCTGCCAAGCTGAGACCAGTTTGACTTCTGTCAAATCTTGCCCCAAAAGGCAATGACGTACTTCCTGGTAACCCGTGGATACAGTACATCAACAACGTGGTATCTTCAATCGATACCTATATAATAAAGACCGATATGTTATGAGTTTTAATCATAACACTGTCCAGTATCTTCTCCCTTTCACATCCTGTTTCTTTTTCCTTCACACATTATTTCCTGTTGTTGCAGGATATTCCAGATCTCTTCTTCTTATAACATGCCTGAAGAAAGTGGATTGTTTTCGTACTGATGTGAGTAGTGAGTGTTCTTACTGATGTGAGCTTTCTTAACTGATGTGAGCTTTCTTAACTGATGTGAGCTTTCTTAACTGATGTGAGCTTTCTTAACTGTTGTGAGCTTTCTTAACTGATGTGAGCTTTCTTAACTGTTGTGAGCTTTCTTAACTGATGTGAGCTTTCTTAACTGATGTGAGCTTTCTTAACTGTTGTGAGCTTTCTTAACTGATGTGAGCTTTCTTAACTGATGTGAGCTTTCTTAACTGATGTGAGAATCTCTCAGACCTAAGGGTCTTTTATATTTGGACATGCACCCTAATATAACCAACTAGTTTGATCGGGACGCGCCTCGCCAAAACGAGGTAAAAGTTTTACATTTAAAAAAAAAAAACTGATGTGAGCTTTCTTAACTGATGTGAGCTTTCTTAACTGATGTGAGTTTTCTTAACTGATGTGAGTTTTCTTAACTGATGTGAGTAGTGTTAACTGATGTGAGCTTTCTTACTGGTGTGAGCTTTCTTAACTGATGTGAGCTTTCATACTGATGTGAGTAGTGAGCTTTCTTAACTGATGTGAGCTTTCTTACTAATGTGAGCTTTCTTAACTGATTTAGCTTTCCTAACTGATGTGAGCTTTCTAAACTGATGTGAGCTTTCTTAACTTATGTGAGCTTTCTTAACTCATGTGAGCTTTCTTAACTCATGTGAGTAGTAAGCTTTCTTACTCATGTGAGCTTTCTTAACTGATGTGAGCTTTCTTAACTGATGCGAGTAGTGAGCTTTCTTTACTAATGTGAGTAGTGGTGAGCTTTCTTACTGATGTGAGTAGTGAGCTTTCTTAACTGATGTGAGTAGTGAGCTTTCTTACTGATGTGAGTAGTGAGCTTTCTTACTCATGTGAATAGTGAGCTTTCTTAACTGATGTGAGCTTTCTTAACTGATGTGAGCTTTCTTAACTGTTGTGAGCTTTCTTAACTGTTGTGAGCTTTCTTAACTGATGTGAGCTTTCTTAACTGATGTGAGAATCTCTCAGACCTAAGGGTCTTTTATATTTGGACATGCACCCTAATATAACCGACTAGGTTGATCGGGATGCGCCTAGCTAAAACAAGGTAAAAGTTTTACATAAATAAATTTTAAAAAACGATGTGAGCTTTCTTAACTGATGTGAGCTTTCTTAACTGATGTGAGTTTTCTTAACTGATGTGAGTAGTGTTAACTGATGTGAGCTTTCTTAACTGATGTGAGCTTTCTTACTGGTGTGAGCTTTCTTAACTGATGTGAGCTTTCATACTGATGTGAGTAGTGAGCTTTCTTAACTGATGTGAGCTTTCTTACTAATGTGAGCTTTCTTAACTGATGTGAGTAGTGAGCTTTCTTAACTGATGTGAGCTTTCTTACTGATGTGAGTAGTGAGCTTTCTTAACGGATGTGAGCGTTCTTAACTGATGTGAGCTTTCTTAACTGATGTGAGCTTTCTTACTGATGTGAGCTTTCTTACTGATGTGAGCTTTCTTAACTGATGTGAGCTTTCTTACTGATGTGAGCTTTCTAAACTGATGTGAGCTTTCTTAACTGATGTGAGTTTTCTTAACTCATGTGAGTAGTAAGCTTTCTTACTCATGTGAGCTTTCTTAACTGATGTGAGCTTTCTTAACTGACGCGAGTAGTGAGCTTTCTTTACTGATGTGAGTAGTGAGCTTTCTTACTGATGTGAGTAGTGGTGAGCTTTCTTACTGATGTGAGTAGTGGTGAGCTTTCTTACTGATGTGAGTAGTGAGCTTTCTTAATTGATGTGAGTAGTGAGTTTTCTTACTGATGTGAGTAGTGAGCTTTCTTAACTGATGTGAGTTTTCTTAACTCATGTGAGTTGTAAGCTTTCTTACTCATGTGAGCTTTCTTAACTGATGTGAGCTTTCTTAACTGATGTGAGTAGTGAGCTTTCTTAACTGATGTGAGTAGTTCATTCATTCATAACCCTCCACTCCCAAAGGAGCATAGGCCTTCAACAAACACATGCCAAGTCCTCCTGTCACGTGCCATCATCTCAAGTTCTTTCCATGTTCTCCTCATCATTTTCACCTCTGTTTCCAACTCTCTTCTCCATGTACTTCTTGGTCTTCCTCTGCCTCTCTTGCCCTGGGGGTTCCAGAATAAGGACTGCCTTGTAATGCTATCAACAGGTTTCCTCAGTGTGTGTCCTATCCATCGCCATCGTCTTCTTCTCATCTCTTGTTCCACTGGCACTTGTCCAGTTCTTGTCATCAGTTCCACATTGGTAACCTTGTCATACCATTTTAATCCCTCTATTCTACGCAAGCACCCATTTATGAAAGTCTGTAGCTTTTTGGTTGTTGTCTTTGTTGTTCTCCATGTCTCCGAGCCATACAATAGGACTGACTTCACATTTGAGTTGAAGATTCTTATTTTCGTGTTGGATCCTATTTCTCTTGATCTCCATATATTTCCCAATGCAATGAAAGCTCCTCTTGCTTTTTGTATTCTTATTTTGGTATCACTGTCTGTCCCTCCAACTTTGTCTATATTACTGCCAAGATATGTGTATGATTCTACATCTTGTATTGGCGTTTCTTCAAGTTCAACCCTGTTTTCATTACCTGCATTTATTCGCATTATTTTTGTCTTTTCCCTGTGTATTTTCAGACCCAATTGCTGTGACCTCTCATCGAGTGTTTTCAATTTGTCCTGCATCTGATTACGGTTATGGGACAGGAGAGCCAAATCATCAGCAAAATCCAGATCATCCAACTGCTTAGTCAGAGTCCACTGGATTCCATTTCTGTTGTGTGTTGTCGATGATCTCATAACCCAATCTATTGGCAGCAAGAAAAGAAATGGAGACAAGAGGCATCCCTGTCGCACTCCTGTTCTTATCCCAAATGGTTCTGTAAGCTGTCCTTCATGAAGAACTCTGCACGTCATGTCTTCATAGGTTTTCTTTATTAAATTAATGATCTTCAGGGGAACTCCATAGTGCCTCATCAATTTCCAAAGTGATTCTCTGTCCATACTGTCAAATGCTTTTTCGTAGTCCACAAATCCGATGTATAGTGGTGAATTCCATTCCAGACTTGATGTGAGTAGTGAGTTTTCTTACTGATGTGAGTAGTGAGTTTTCTTACTGATGTGAGTAGTGAGTTTTCTTACTGATGTGAGTAGTGAGTTTTCTTACTGATGTGAGTAGTGAGCTTTCTTAACTGATGTGAGTAGTGAGCTTTCTTAACTGATGTGAGTAGTGAGTTTTCTTACTGATGTAAGTAGTGAGCTTTCTTACTGATGTGAGTAGTGAGCTTTCTTAACTAATGTGAGTAGTGAGCTTTCTTAACTGATGTGAGTAGTGAGCTTTCTTAACTGATGTGAGTAGTGGTGAGCTTTCTTACTGATGTGAGTAGTGAACTTTTTTACTGATGTGAGTAGTGAGCTTTCTTTGAGCACTGGCTTCTTTCAGGATATCCTCTTTACTTTTTTAAGCTGTCCTTGATATTCTTAATATTCCTGTCTCAAGCAACATCTTGTGACCTCCAGGGATTTTCCTGCTTATCTAATAATTGTCCATAACTCACTTTCATATTTCAGAGTTAGCTGTATACAGAACACTGAAGAACACTTTCATATGTTAGGGTTAGCTCTGTACACAACACTGAAGACCACTTTCATATGTTAGAATTAGCTCTATACACAACACTGAAGAACACTTTCATATGTCAGAATTAGGTCTATACACACCACTGAAGAACACTTTCATATGTCAGAATTAGCTCTATACACAACACTGAAGAACACTTTCATATGTCAGAATTAGATCTGTACACAACACTGAAGAACATTTTCATATGTCAGAATTAGCTCTGTTCACAACACTGAAGAACACTTTCATATGTCAGAGTTAGCTCTGTACACAACACTGAAGAACACTTTCATATGTCAGAATTAGATCTATACACACTACTGAAAAACACTTTCATATGTCAGAATTAGCTATGTACACAACACTGAATAACACTCTTTCATACTTCCAAAGATGAGCTGCATAAAATACTTTTCATTTTATTGAATGTATAATATATTGTTTTAGAATATTACTATGTAACATACAGATCTATATTATTACTTATTTAAGTGAGTTCATGTATTATGTTTTTTTTTTGTTTTTAAGATGACTAACAGTTATTTCAGTTTTTATTGAAGCTGGCTTTTTCTTGGTATTTCATTTCTTTGTTTGAGAAGTAATTTTATTCCAGTAAATTAGTTTCTTAGCCATTCTGTTTGATTCACCTATAAGTTAAGTGTTTTATAATTTTGTGTAAATTATTTCTTTCTTTCTTCTAAATTTTAGGTATGGATGTCTTCGTAGAAATTGTGTCTATCTTTGAAGATCATTATCCAGAAACTCTTAAGAAGACTTTTGTCATTAATGGTAAATATTTGATTCAGTAACATCTGGTAGACACATGGGCTCACTCACTCATTGTTATTATAAAACAAAAAGGAAATCCTAAGCTTTGCTAAAATTATAGAAGTGGAAGTCTATTAATTTCATTTCTACAATGTGCATACAAGCACACATCACTTATAGGTGGTTTTGGTAACTAAATATTTCATATACAGTCTTAGTCTAATGAGTGCTTTCATTTCTTCTGTGATAAAGACTTTGGCATAGTGAGAATTTGGCTTCTGTTCATGAAACTGAATGGTATGTAAGTTTATCATATCGTACAAATTCACCCAAAATTGATCATCAAATAAGAGACCCAAAAAGTTAATAGCTGTTCTGAAATTTAGGATATTTTGTGAACCTGTGTTGTTACCATGAAACTGTATATCGATCTCAGGTGCAAAATAATTATATACCCAGCGTTATCTAGATTATCTACATCAACCACACTATCAGACACGACACCACCCCCTGGCACCAGTCACAGCATTGACAGAATCCTGTTCGTCGTTATCACTATCAGAGAGAGGACGAGAAAGTATTCAAGGGGTATGGGAAGATAGGTCTGTATTTCAGAGCTGGCATTAGCTGACGATGTTGCCCTGGTTGCTTCATCAGACGCACATCTTCAATCCAACCTGCAAGTTTGGAAGGAAGAGCTGGAGAAGAGAGGGATAGAGTCATCAACAGCTCCAAAACAAAAACCAGGGTGGTATCACGAGAGGAAAAAGGCATCAGATTATGCTGGGAGAACAGGTCCTAGAGCTGATCAACCACTTTAAATATACCTTGGATCTGTCTTAGACTGGAAGGGGGGCATCAAAGAAGAGTTGGCTACCCGAAGAGCAGCAGTTGGAAGACTTTTTTCAGATCATAAATCGAGGATTCCTCAGTAAAAAAAAAGTTGGCAAGAAGACGAAGATGGCTGTAAACCTGTCCATCTATGTTTCAGTCTTAACTTATGGATGTGAGTCATGGGCAATGATAATAACCCACAAAAGCCAGCTTCAAACCTCAGAAATGAGGTATCTGGGTAACATGGCTGAAGTAACAGGAAAAGGCATGGTCCTTAACCAGACGATATGTCATGGCCTCAAAACCCAGCCCTTGCAGACCCAAGTGCAACAGTCCCAACAATGATGGTTTGGCCATGTTTTCATAATGGGAGAAGATCGGCTACCACGACAAGTATGGGAAACTAAGAGCCAGGGATCCAGACCTCCAGGACAACCCAAATTCGCTGAGAGGACAACAATAGACAATCTCTGAAGGACCGAGAACTAAATAGGAACCAGGCCAAGAGAAAGACAGCAGATGGGATAGTATGGCAAACCTCTACAAACCCATGGTAGAATAGGAATGACTAAGTAAGTAAGTATGTTTGTAGCTGCAGTGAATGGTTGAATTACTTATGTAATGAGTGGTGAAGAGCCAGAATAATGCAGGCCTTAATGACCTTGTAGTAATGTTCCACAAACTGTGTCGGTAAAAGTAATGCAGATCCCTGCCCAACTGCAAGATGTAAGGAAATGAGAAGGCAGATAAACTTGCCAAACAGGAAGGAAGAAACATCCAAACACAAGAAGGTCAACATATGAAGCTACATGTAAAAAATGATGCCTATCATCAGCTATCTAGGTGAGACCAGGCCCTCATTTTCTGGCTATGCGCTGGACACAACAGGATGAGGTACCATCGCACCTATTGTACCAGTCTCATGATAGCCGAACATTTGCTGCAGTTCTGCCCAACATACAGCAGTTGTTGTTGATTAACTAGGGTTGCTGATCCAATCGCTCTTTTGCAGCCAGTGCTAAGTTGAAGAATTTGCATGTATTCTGAAGCTGTTGCATGGTACTTTATAAAGTGTTTGTGATTGTTGGGGAGCCCAGCAACAGTTGTCCTCTTTCTATGGAGAGTCCTCGGCAGGTCAGCAGCACATGTTGAACTGTCTCATATGGATGGGTGCAGTTACGGCAGTTAGGTTTACGTGTGGGGTTTAATTTGGTTAAGTGCTTGTTGAGTCTGGTGTGTTCTGTTCTAAGCTGAACATACAGCAGTGAATGGGGTAGGATATGGCAGCAACCTACTTCTCTCCACAAAAAAACTGTTTGGAGATGTCAGGAACCTTGAACTGACTACTACCTTTATTGGAATCATTAATGTAGAAGTCTGAAGGCGAACGAGGAAAAAGAATATGAAGAGATAAAAGCAATAATCAGAAATAACATCCTGAGTCCAGTAATGCAGAACCATACTATACATTACCAAGAAGAGATCAAGTGATTATTTCAGACTAAGAACCAGCCATTACAGACTCAGATACCATCTGTACAACAAATTGAAAATTGAGCAGGCAGACGTGTGCCCACGCTGGGCGGACAACTAAACAGTAGAACGTGTTCTCCAAAACTATCAGCTCCAAGAGTGGAGCAGGGTGGGAGTGTGGTCTTTTCCAATATAGTTGAGGGAGAAACTGTCTGGTGATGAGAGAAGCCTGAGGCGAACTGCCAGCTTTGTAAGCCAGATAGTTGTGGTTATCTGAGAGATAGTTGTGGTTATCTGAAAGATAGATGTGGTTATCTGAGAGTGAATGAAGAAGAAGAAAAAACTATATCACCTATTCAAATTCAAAAGAGTTGTGATATAATAGATCCTATCTCATTGCAACGGCATCCTAGCTCAGTGGTCTATGGTTCGATCCCCAGATGAGGTGGGATTTTTTTAGGCCGCAAACGGCTCCTGGGTCGACCCAGCCCCAACTGAGTACCAGAGCAACTTCTGGGAAGGTTAAGGCTGCCAGCATGATGCTGACCACATCACCCCTAGTGTGCCGATGGTCAAGAAAATATGGGCCTAACACCATATTCCCAATATGCCTCAATGGGCATGTAACGGGATCCTTTGCCTTCCTTTTTATCTCATTGCAACACCCCTGGCAATAAAAAATGTTGACAGATTGGCAAAGAAATGTGGAAAGCTGCCTTATCATGAAACAAGTAAAACTTTGGAAACGGCAAGGAGTTTTATCTGGGGCTGATAAGCCACCAGAAAAATGATGAATATTACCAGGGCAACAGAAGTGAAAGAGAGACTGTGATAGTGTTTGTGTGTCATTTGATATTATTGACTTCTGATTAATTCTCAAGCAGATTGCTATAGTCCGTTCACCAATTCATGTTCAACTTTGAAATTTGTTTTTAAAAAAACTACCTGATGTAATGAATTTATATTTTGCATGTAGTCTTATATTATCCATGATGTTACAAATATGTTGTTGTTAAGTCAATATCAATTCTGCATTCTTCAAAACCGTAAATTCCTTTGATCTTTTCCGAATCTTACAAGAATCACGGCTTAAAAATTAAATTTTACAGTATACTACGTCATATATGTCAAAAGTAGGATCAGAGGCGTATCCATATCTACTCACCGCATAGGAAACAGCTATAAGTAATAATAATAATAATAAATTCTTTAAGCGCCAAACACGGCGCATAAGGCAGAAACCAGTGCTCTCCAGGTTGTTCGTTGTGACGCCACTCCTCTTAGCTCTTGCACATTATTTAGGCCCAACGTTCTTCCTTCTCTTATTATTGTTCTTCTGAGTGTTTCTTTTGGTCTTCCTTTTTTCCGCTTACCTCAGGAACCCAAGTGAGCGCCTGTAGTGGTATTCTGTTGTTTTGCATTCGTAGGACATGACCGATATATGACCATCGTCTTTTCCTTATATAGTCGGAGACATATTTCTGCCTAGAGTCTTCTCTTATTTGTCGATTAGTCTTGAATTCTTTCCAACTGATGTTCATGAGTTTTCTAAGACATTTGTTCTCGAATGTATTCAGCTTGTTCTCCAATGATTTTGTTATTTTCCAACTCTCACAGCCGTATGTTAACACTGAGATAACATTTGAATTAAACAGACGAAGCTTGGTATGTATATTCAATGATCGTAATTTCCAAATGTTAGATAATCTATTGAAGGCGCTAGCTGCCAAAGCAATTCTAGTATGGATTTCTCTTGTTGTGTCACCATCCTGAGTCATTTTACTGCCTAAATAATTGAAACTTTCAACTTTCTGTAGTTTTTCCCCGTTCAAGATGATATCAAAGGTCTCGTTAGAAAAGTTCATAGCTTTAGTTTTAGAGGCATTTATTTGGAGACCAATTTTAACCGAGAGATGACACAGATTATTTATTTCTTCTTGGGTTTGTCTTGGTGTTGAACTTAAGAATGCTACATCATCTGCGAAATCCAGGTCCCCCAGGAATTTTCCATTTGTCCATTTTATACCCAATTGTTCATTGTGGGTATAGTTTCTCATAACCCAATCAATAGCCATTCCAAAAAGTAGTGGTGACATAATACAGCCTTGTTTCACCCCTGTTTCTACTGTAAACCATTCTGTATTCCCTTTATTTGTTCTAACACAACATCTTGCATTGTCATATAGCGCTTTGATTATATTCACATATTTTGTTGGAAACCATAGAGTGGCGATTGCCTTTCCACTGATTCTTCTATAATTATTCTTAGTGTGAATATTTGATCAATACATGATCGTTTCGGCCTGAAACCCCGCTTGTTCTTCTCTGATCTTTTCGTCAGCATGCAATTTAAGTCTTTCTAACATCATGCAACATAATAATTTTCCAGGTACTGATAATAGAGATATACCACGCCAGTTATTACAGTCTGATAGATCACCTTTCTTCGGTAACTTTACAATAATACTGTCTTTCCATTGTTGTGGTGGTTGTTCTTCTCTCCATACTTCATTTATAATATCTAAAATTCTCAAGAGGTTGTTGTCATTAACTGCTTTAATCATTTCCCCTGAAATTTCGTCAACTCCAGCAGCTTTAAAATTTTTTAATCTTTTAACGGCTTGTTTGATCTCGTCCAGCGTGAATTCATCGCAAGTTATTGGCAAAGTGGTTGTGGATGTTTCATTATTAAAATCAGGTGTTACTGTTGGTGGTGGTCTGTTTAGCACCTCCATGAAGTGCTCAGCCCACCTCTTCATTTGTTCTTTTTCTGTTGGTATTGAATTCCCTAATTTACCTTTAACAGGTGTTTCCATAGCAGTAGGCTGGTGACATAGTTGTTTTGTAATTTGATAAAGGCACCTACTATTACCAGTTCTTGCAGCATTTTCAGCTTCTACGGCCAGTTCATTGTATAAGTAGTGATACATTTAAATCTGAAACGTGGGGGAAAAGAAATTTTATTCAAAACTATATTGTATACGACATGGTAAATTTTACATGTATACCTGCACTATTTCTTCTTGTTTTGAAGGAGCATAATTACATTGTTTTATGTTTTTGATATCTCAATTAAGTTACATTTATCTCAGTCCATATCTGACGATTCCATTAGATTAACAACTGTTAATGGCTGGATAAACTATAATCCATCACGTTGCCAGTATTCTTCTTCTTCACATGATCTACACATTTCTTCCAGAATTGAAAATCTGTCTTTTTTAGGGTATCATGTGCAAGAACTTTCACGTCGCTCATTTTAAATGTGTTGTTCTGTGCTGCAACCTGTTCTTTGATTTTAGCCCAAAGTAACTCTATTGGGTTAAGATGCGAATGACAAGGTGGTAGTCGAAGAGAGGTGTGACCATATGATTCAATTATTTTGTCAACGCAGTACACCTTAGTCTTCTTAGTCTGTTTCACAAGCTGTAACAATTCAGGTTTCAAATAGGTATTGTCGACATTGACATTTTCATTTCGTAGCCAAGTTCTTATTTCATCTTTTGTGCTTGAGGATGTTGGTACTTTGTCTTTCTGAGCTACAACATTGTGATAGGATGCATTGTCCATTACAATACATGATGGTCTGTCAAGAATGGGGAGAAGAGTTGTTTCTATCCAAGAATGAAAAATATGTCCATTCATTTCAGTGTGGTAGTCCCTACCATCTGTTGAAATTGCCTGGAACATTAATTCTGCGTCATGGACAATTCTATTTTCACTGCTACCAGCATGCGCAATTATAATTCGTTGTCCTTTGCTACTGGGAATTGTCCTTTTATGAACACTGTCAGAAGATTGCCATTCTTTCTCATTTGTATGGTGCGAATTAACCCATGTTTCCTCTAAATGTACTATATCATATCCGTCCATCCTTCGTGCTCGTATCTGTCTAAGGAATTTGCTTCGGGCAGCAATTAAGTGTGGTTTTTCACATAATACGTTCCTGCCTCCAATAGATTTGCGAAACGTAAAACCAATGGACCTTACAACTTTCCAAAGAGTTGTTTTTGAGATATCAATATCACAATCCTTTAGCAGCTTCACTTTCAGTTTGCAGAGAGTGACAAGTTCATTTAACAAAAACATTTTGAAAATCTCACGTCAAATAACTTCTTCATCGAAGTTGTCAACTTTTTTTTTCCTTCCTTGCCTGTCATTTTTAGACTCAACATCATGTTGTATCCATCGACAAAAAGAAACTCTGTTAGTACCAAGCGCAACCTGTGTTCTTCTATCAGGTCTGTTGATGTCGTGATATAAACTCCCCTTTTTAGCCTCCCTGCAGAAGTGTCTGTACAGCATTACAGTAACCTTCTTCATAGTTAAAAATTTGCACTTCAAACTCATAATGAATGTAATATTATTCTATATGTGCAGAAAAAAAATGTGTTTCAATATAATACAATGCAGCTATAACTTTACAATAATTTCACAATACGCCACTGACTTTACAACGGTACAGATTTGCACTAATGATGTCGCACTATTTCAGCTTTCAACAGCAGACAACTGCGGTGCACGAAATGTCATAATTTTGTCTTAAAATATATTTTTTTCTATTAAAAAACCATTTATTGCCCGTGCAACACAAATGTACTGCTGACATGCTACATTTTAATACCGGTAGAAGAGTGTGATTTTAATATAACCTGAAGAAGAGATATCTTAAACTAGATACATTTTCTGGAGGCAAAAAATGTTTTCATAACGTCATGGATAATATAAGACTACATGCAAAATATAAATTCATTACATCAGGTAGTTTTTTTTAAAACAAATTTCAAAGTTGAACATGAATTGGTGAACGACTATAATACTTATTGAGGCATGTAAAATATTTTTTGGTTGGCAGCTCCTAGAGTTTTTCCTATTGTCTACAATGTGCTGAGGCCATTCCTGAGTGAGGCAACCCACAAGAAAGTCACAGTTTGCGGCTGTAAGTTCAAGAGTGGATAAATAGTGGATGTTTGTGGCTTTAAGTTAGAGAGTGGATAAGTAGTGGATGTTTGTAGCTGTAAGTTAGAGAGTGGATAAATAGTGGATGTTTGTGGCTGTAAGTTAGGGAGTGGATAAATAGTGGATGTTTGTGGCTGTAAGTTAGGGAGTGGATAAATAGTGGATGTTTGTGGCTGTAAGTTAGAGAGTGGATAAATTGTTGATGTTTGTGGCTGTAAGTTAGAGAGTAGATAAATTGTGGATGATTGTGGCTGTAAGTTAGAGATTAGATAAATTGTGGATGTTTGGGGCTTTACGTTATAGAGTAGATAAATTGTGGATGTTTGTGGCTGTAAGTTAGAGAGTGGAAAATTGTTGATGTTTGTGGCTGTAAGTTAGAGAGTAGATCAATTGTGGATGTTTGTGGCTGTAGGTTAGAGATTAGATAAATTGTGGATGTTTGGGGCTTTACGTTAGAGAGTAGATAAATAGTGGATGTTTGTGGCTGTAAGTAAGAGAGTGGAAAATTGTTGATGTTTGTGGCTGTAAGTTAGAGAGTAGATCAATTGTGGATGTTTGTGGCTGTAGGTTAGAGATTAGATAAATTGTGGATGTTTGTGGCTTTAAGTTAGAGAGTGGATAAATTGTTGATGTTTGTGGCTGTAAGTTAGAGAATGGATAAACAGCAGATGTCTGTTTGCTGCATGTCCAAGGGTGGATGAGCAATGAATTTCAGTTCTGTAAAACGTGACATTTAGATTGGTTTTTTATTTTATTCATATGCACGTTTGGTCTTTATCATAGGATTACACAAGCTTGATTAAATCCTTTTTGATTGCATAAGCTTGATTAAATCTTGAGTGATTACACAATATTGATTTAATATTGAATGATTAAACAAACTTGATTATTAAATCTTGAGTGATTACACAAGCTGGATTAAATCTTGAGTGATTGTACATGCTTGATTAAATCTTGCTGATTACATGTGCTTGATTAAATCTTGCTTGATTACACAAGTTTGATTATAACATGAATGATTTCAATGTTTAAAATTGTAAAGTTGTGGAAGCTGAATTTTGATCTTTGTCAGTGAAGGTAAGAAAAAAATGTTCTCCAGCTGAAATTGGATGTTTGTGGCTTTAAGTTAGAGAGTGGATAAATTGTTGATGTTTGTGGCTGTAAGTTAGAGAATGGATAAACAGCAGATATCTGTTTGCTGCATGTCCAAGGGTGGATGAGCAATGAATTTCAGTTCTGTAAAACATGTGACATTTAGATTGGTTTTTTATTTTATTCATATGCACGTTTGGTCTTTATCATAGGATTACACAAGCTTGATTAAATCCTTTTTGATTGCATAAGCTTGATTAAATCTTGAGTGATTACACAATATTGATTTAATATTGAATGATTAAACAAACTTGATTATTAAATCTTAAGTGATTACACAAGCTGGATTAAATCTTGAGTGATTGTACATGCTTGATTAAATCTTGCTGATTACATGTGCTTGATTAAATCTTGCTTGATTACACAAGTTTGATTATAACGTGAATGATTTCAATGTTTAAAATTGTAAAGTTGTGGAAGCTGAATTTTGATCTTTGTCAGTGAAGGTAAGAAAAAAATGTTCTCCAGCTGAAGTTGTTTCGTTAAAAAAAAAGTATGGACATTCAATAAAGAAACAAGATCAGTGGATGCTGTGGAGAAAAGTTAAAATACTTTATTATAATTTTTTTTTTTTAATTAGGAGTTTCACCCTGTATAGGCCCATATTTTCATGACCATTGACACAATTGGGATGATGTGGTCAGCAAATATGGGCCTAGCATGTAACGGAATCCTTCCCTTTTTTTTTTTTAAAACCATGTATAGGCAAGGCACACCCGGTTCAGTCTGAACACAAGGATTGTTGGTTATATTAGGCACATGTCCAAATACAAAAGACCTTGTGGTTTGGTCAGTAGAGTGATGATCAAATACTTTATTATAATATGCTATTATTTTAAAATGTGGAAAGACAAAGAAAGAATATGATGGACATTTGAATATCGGCCCAAAAAAAATTATAGAAGAACATGGTTGGGCTGATTGCCAAGTATTTTGGGGACTTTCATTGTCCTAACCTTGTGTTTGTTCATGCCGTACAGCCAACTATAAAGACGTACTGCTCCAGCACATAGATGCCGACCAGTTGCCCAAGCAGTGGGGTGGAACTTGTGTAGATCCTGATGGAAATCCAAGATGTCCTTCAGTGGTAAACTTCCTTGTATCATATTGGTAGATGCTGTTAAATTTATTTATAGAGCTCAGTATTTTTTGCTTATTTTACCAATGCCCTAGAATTGTGGCTCTTGATTCATCATCATGTAGCATGTCCTTTGCAGAACGTCGCTCTGATCACAGCCCGCCTGAAAGACTCGATCTCTAGCCAGCTTTCCCTCCTCCTCCATTGTCATATTCAAGGTGTCTTCAATGTCCTGTGTCCACTTCGTCTTGGTTGGCCCCTGCCTCGCCTTCCAGGTGCCACACCCTCCATCACTGCTCTTTCTAAACCACTATGACGTTTAATGTGGCCAAAGTTTTTCAGTTTCCGAGACATGATATTGTTTATGAGCCAGTTTTCCTCGATGTTCAGGTCGTATAGGGTGTCTATATTTTTCTTCTTCTTGGTCCAAGATATTCTGAGAATTCTTCTGTAACACTTTGCTTCGAAAGATTCGATTTTTTTCTTTAATGTTTGTGTAATGGTCCATGATTCACATCCGTATGTTGCCCCCGGAAAGATGCACGTTCTCAGAAGTTTTACTTTGATTAATTTGCTGGTGTTATGCCATAGGTTCTTCATTTTATTTGACCTCTGCATTGCTATGGCCAGTCTCCTTCTGACCTCTTTTGAGCAGTCTCCATTGTTGTTAATTATGGAGCCAAGATATTCAAAATTTGTGACATTTTCAAATTCCTCATCATTGATGGTAATTTTTGGTTCACATCTTGTTTTGTCAGTGGGCATTATCTTTGGTTGTTTTTGTGTTCAGAAAAAGGTTCTGACCCTCACTATGTCTTTTGACAGACAGGATTAACTGTTCTAGTCCCTTGGCACAGTTTGAAAGAATAACTCTGTCATCTGTGTACTTGAGTTCTGGGATCGCATTTCCACCAGTTGTGAACAGATCGCAATTTTCACATTCTTGGTCACTCCTAACATTTCTCTGTTAAATTTTGTGCATAAATGTTAAATAAGTATGGAGAGAGGATGCAATCCTAGGGGTCTTACTCCCCTTTTCACCTCAAATCATCCTGATGTTTCCCCTGCTACTCTGACAGCTGCTTGTTGTTCGTGATATAATGGCATTGGATAGGGCTCTTGATTATGGAAACATAATCCAGACTCCACGTTTGAATGATATCTTCAAAAATAAGAGTTATTGTCCTTGTGTTGGTGAGGTCTTAAGGGGAAGCAAGAGTGAGAATACTGTGCCCTACCAGGGATGTTGTAGAAGACAACGAAGGAGTGTTGAGCATGGAGGCAAGCTGCTCTATTCTGCATAAACCTCAAGCTAACGAAAAGAAGAAAAAAAATCCTCCAACGCATATCAGCATAAAAGATACAGGATTTCATAAATATGTGCTGGCATAAAATAGAAAAGTGAAATGAAAAGATCATAAAAGTGGAACTGATGGTTCAAGGATGCCCAGCATATGAGGAACACAGGAAGTACATGTGACCATCACCCAATACCATCCCTAGAAAAACTATGGAGATAAAAATAGCCTCAAGTTGCCAACTGCTTTCATTGAACGTATTCAAGTTGACGTCTGAGATGATGAAGAACTGATGAATAGAACCAGAGAAGCACTAGTGTAAGAAGAGTTGATTCGATAACTTTGGCATTGGAGAGGGCACACACTGAGGAAACCAGTTGATATCATTACAAGACAGTCCCATGTTCTGGAATCTCCAGGGTAAGACAGATGGAGGTGAAATAGATATTTTAGAGGTGAAATAGAAATGTTAGATAGAGGTGAAATAGAAATTTTAAATAGAGGTGAAATAGAAATTGTATCACATTTGTACTTTCTTGTGAACACTTCTGAAACCCCTTTATTGTGTACCCCTTTCAACAGCATGAGTACCTAAGACAACTTCTTTAGCATTCTGACCTCTTAAAGCTCTCCGCTGGAAACCTGATCTGTGTCATTTTTTTTTTCATGAGGGTATTGCCTTCTTGTGGCAAGGCACATTTCTTTCTACCTAGACTTTAGTCTGTTGGTTATATCAGAGCACAATTTGCCATTTCCAAAATAGGTGAACGCTATCAACGGAAGCTTATTGTTGATTAAAAAAAATAAGCCCTGGAAAGGACTCCTAGCTTCTGTCAGTTAGCATGAAGGGACTAACATTACCTATCTGCTACCATGACAAAGCCCTCAAAAAACTGCCAGCTGTGCCAACACTGTCTACCTCCTCAGTGTTCAGCTAACACCGATGAAACAAGGATTCTGACAATCAAATGTGAAAATGTAACTGTAATCTGTGTTTGTTCTTTTCTGTCAAGTTCACGCAACTGCTGGTTCTTTCAGGCCCATTTCTCTTGTTCTGTTTCTTCTTGTCGCTGTGTTCTTCTGTGAATTAGCTTGGCATAGTGCCTTTCTTGTTTCTTGTAGCCTCTTTTTGTTCTGGGTGACACACCTTTCTTGTTCTGATCATGAGAAATTATTACTGATGTATTTTTGTCTTTTCAGATCGTACCAGGTGGAGACGTCCCACTTAGTTACTATCGGCAGAATGAGCTGGTTGATTTAAGTGGCTTTACCGAGGTGTCTATAGGTCGGGGGTCAACATTACAATTAGATTTTGTCATTGACAAAGCTAACAGTGCCATACGGTATATGAGATTTTAAGTCTTATCTGTTTAAACATCTCTGTTTCACTGTCATGTGTGTATGTGGCTATGTCTAATATGTGTGTGTCTGAGAAAGTGTGAGATAGTGTGTCAGTTTGAGAAAGTGTGTGACTATGTGAGAAAGTGTGTCTTTCTGAGAAAGTGTGTGTCTATGTGAGAAAGTGTGTTGTACAGCCACAATCAAGAAACAAAGATGAGAAATATAGAAAGGCTATGAAAAAAAGGACATGGGAAAAACTATGCTAAGATTTCATTTAAGATTATATATATATATATATATATATATATATATATATATATATGTGATCTTCCTTATCAGTCATTTCTGACCAAAGGAGCGTACCTCCCGAAATAACTTTCGGTGGCACGAGGTTGGGCAATGTTAGATCAAGCTGTTGCCCATGCAGCATGACCCGGCCTGGACGTCAGAGGAACGGTCTAGCCGATACAGTCTGACACCAGTAGCAACAGCCTAGTCATTAGTAGGATACGGAACTTGCCCTCAATTGCTTACCGTAAGCATGTATTAGCTCTAGAATTGCCACAGTTATCCAAGTAGGATCGTGTCATCTAAGGAACCTCGACTGATTTAATGAGCCATTCGCGGTTTCACCGTGAGACAGTGTGAACTTAGACATGCATGGCTTAATCTTTGAGACAAGCATATGACTACTGGCAGGATCAACCAGATAACTGTCTGAACAGAGCTTTTCGTCGCTCACGCGGGGAGGGAGACAGCGCTCTGTGCAGAGCGGATCCCGGTGGCCCCGGCGATTTTATTCTTGCGAGAACCACTGGCCGCCTGCCGACTAGTCGGACAGGACTGGCCGAAAGCGACACCAGATTACTGACTGCCGGCCCACGACTCGTTGCGAGAGCGGGGCCGTTTTTCGAGACTGTTGTCGAGCCACGATACGGAGATGCAACTGTTTGCTAACATCACGACCGAAGGCTGCGATTTACGGACACAGGAGCTAAACTACTGCCTCGCTAACCGATGAACTGGGAGGGCCCGGTCGTACCGGGAATATATATATATATGGGAAAGCCACCTTCCTTCGGGCACAAGGCAAAGTATATGGACATGAAGATTATGTTAAGCATAACATTAATTTGAAAAATACATCAATTGTAACTACACATTACTTAACACAACACTAAGATATGTTGTAAGCTTAACAGTCTACAATTTTCAAACATACCCTCAGAGTAGTGATACTACAAATCTGCGGATGGGTTTTGAGCTTCGATCTAACAAGCGCTCACAATGGCGGTTAGTTATGACTTCTCTTCAATTATCTGATTGTGTTGTGGCTTATTACTTCTAGCAATAAGAGGCAACCCTCTGGATAACTTCTCAGCTCTTGCAGATTTTGAAGTGATTTCAAGGAGTACTGACTGGGTCTGAGACGGCTTCTTTATATACCCATCTCAAATCTATCCTTTTCTCCGAACGTCCAATCATTTTATTCCTTTTCTGCTTGCTCTCGATGTCCAGTCATTTCGTACCTTTCCTGCTTGAAAACTTTTGTGGGATTTCAAGGCTGTTTTGCAAATTTGTGCTAGTTTAGCAACAAAATCATTATTTCCTTGTCAATTATCAACAATAATGCTCTTCCACTGCCATAATTACATGTATTAGTAGTTTCTGCACAAATCCCAAAAAGAATTATTCTGTTGGGTGCGTTAATTATAAAAAAATATTGCAGAATTTATGTTGTGCTAGTTTACATGGGATTTCCTTATAGAAGTAGGTTGTGATTTCCAGTGTGTATCTGGCCATGTCATGACACATGGACAGAAGAAAACAATAGAATTGATAGATATTACTGGAGACAGGAAGTTGTGGAGAGACGTGATCACATATGCCACCAGGCATGGTACTTGAAGAAGAAAGTTCTGATTAAACATTAAGCAAGTTGAAGTCTTTTATAAAAGTGTCTGTCAGCTGTCAATCATTGATCAATTTAATTTAAATTACCTTTAGTTGTCTGTTAGAGTGGCTTTTACATCATCATGTAAAACAGACTGCCACAAAAACCACCGCTGCACAAGTATGTGTAAACTTGGTACAGGCATCCACAGACTGCCACAGAAACCACCGCTGCACAAGTATGTGTAAACTTGGTACAGGCATCCACAGACTGCCACAAAAACCACCGCTGCACAAGTATGTGTAAACTTGGTACAGGCATCCACAGACTGCCACAAAAACCACCGCTGCACAAGTATGTGTAAACTTGGTACAGGCATCCACAGACTGCCACAAAAACCACCGCTGCACAAGTATGTGTAAACTTGGTACAGGCATCCACAGACTGCCACAGAAACCACCGCTGCACAAGTATGTGTAAACTTGGTACAGGCATCCACAGACTGCCACAAAAACCACCGCTGCACAAGTATGTGTAAACTTGGTACAGGCATCCACAGACTGCCACAGAAACCACCGCTGCACAAGTATGTGTAAACTTGGTACAGGCATCCACAGACTGCCACAGAAACCACCGCTGCACAAGTATGTGTAAACTTGGTACAGGCATCCACAGATTGCCACAAAGACCACCGCTGCACAAGTATGTGTAAACTTGGTACAGGCATCCACAGATTGCCACAAAGACCACCGCTGCACAAGTATTGTAAACTTGGTACAGGCATCCACAGATTGCCACAAAGACCACCGTTGCACAAGTATGTGTAAACTTGGTACAGGCATCCACAGATTGCCACAAAGACCACCATTGCACAAGTATGTGTAAACTTGGTACAGGCATCCACAGATTGCCACAAAGACCACCGTTGCACAAGTATGTGTAAACTTGGTACAGGCATCCACAGATTGCCACAAAGACCACCGTTGCACAAGTATGTGTAAACTTGGTACAGGCATCCACAGATTGCCACAAAGACCACCGTTGCACAAGTATGTGTAAACTTGGTACAGGCATCCACAGATTGCCACAAAGACCACCGTTGCACAAGTATGTGTAAACTTGGTACAGGCATCCACAGACTGCCACAAAGACCACCGCTGCACAAGTATGTGTAAACTTGGTACAGGCATCCACAGACTGCCACAGAAACCACTGCTGCACAAGTATGTGTAAACTTGGTACGGGCATCCACAGACTGCCACAAAGCCCACCGCTGCACAAGTATGTGTAAACTTGGTACAGGCATCCACAGACTGCCACAGAAACCACCGCTGCACAAGTATGTGTAAACTTGGTACAGGCATCCACAGACTGCCACAGAAACCACCGCTGCACAAGTATGTGTAAACTTGGTACAGGCATCCACAGATTGCCACAAAGACCACCGCTGCACAAGTATGTGTAAACTTGGTACAGGCATCCACAGATTGCCACAAAGACCACCGTTGCACAAGTATGTGTAAACTTGGTACAGGCATCCACAGATTGCCACAAAGACCACCGTTGCACAAGTATGTGTAAACTTGGTACAGGCATCCACAGATTGCCACAAAGACCACCCACCATTGCACAAGTATGTGTAAACTTGGTACAGGCATCCACAGATTGCCACAAAGACCACCGTTGCACAAGTATGTGTAAACTTGGTACAGGCATCCACAGATTGCCACAAAGACCACCGTTGCACAAGTATGTGTAAACTTGGTACAGGCATCCACAGATTGCCACAAAGACCACCGTTGCACAAGTATGTGTAAACTTGGTACAGGCATCCACAGATTGCCACAAAGACCACCGTTGCACAAGTATGTGTAAACTTGGTACAGGCATCCACAGATTGCCACAAAGACCACCGTTGCACAAGTATGTGTAAACTTGGTACAGGCATCCACAGATTGCCACAAAGACCACCATTGCACAAGTATGTGTAAACTTGGTACAGGCATCCACAGATTGCCACAAAGACCACCATTGCACAAGTATGTGTAAACTTGGTACAGGCATCCACAGATTGCCACAAAGACCACCATTGCACAAGTATGTGTAAACTTGGTACAGGCATCCACAGATTGCCACAAAGACCACCATTGCACAAGTATGTGTAAACTTGGTACAGGCATCCACAGATTGCCACAAAGACCACCGTTGCACAAGTATGTGTAAACTTGGTACAGGCATCCACAGATTGCCACAAAGACCACCGTTGCACAAGTATGTGTAAACTTGGTACAGGCATCCACAGATTGCCACAAAGACCACCGTTGCACAAGTATGTGTAAACTTGGTACAGGCATCCACAGATTGCCACAAAGACCACTGTTGCACAAGTATGTGTAAACTTGGTACAGGCATCCACAGATTGCCACAAAGACCACCGTTGCACAAGTATGTGTAAACTTGGTACAGGCATCCACAGATTGCCACAAAGACCACTGTTGCACAAGTATGTGTAAACTTGGTACAGGCATCCACAGATTGCCACAAAGACCACTGTTGCACAAGTATGTGTAAACTTGGTACAGGCATCCACAGATTGCCACAAAGACCACTGTTGCACAAGTATGTGTAAACTTGGTACAGGCATCCACAGATTGCCACAAAGACCACTGTTGCACAAGTATGTGTAAACTTGGTACAGGCATCCACAGATTGCCACAAAGACCACTGTTGCACAAGTATGTGTAAACTTGGTACAGGCATCCACAGATTGCCACAAAGACCACTGTTGCACAAGTATGTGTAAACTTGGTACAGGCATCCACAGATTGCCACAGAAACCACTGTTGCACAAGTATGTGTAAACTTGGTACAGGCATCCACAGATTGCCACAGAAACCACCGTTGCACAAGTATGTGTAAACTTGGTACAGGCATCCACAGATTGCCACAAAGACCACCATTGCACAAGTATGTGTAAACTTGGTACAGGCATCCACAGATTGCCACAGAGACCACCATTGCACAAGTATGTGTAACCTTGGTACAGGCATCCACAGATTGCCACAAAGACCACTGTTGCACAAGTATGTGTAAACTTGGTACAGGCATCCACAGATTGCCACAGAGACCACCATTGCACAAGTATGTGTAAACTTGGTACAGGCATCCACAGATTGCCACAGAGACCACCATTGCACAAGTATGTGTAACCTTGGTACAGGCATCCACAGATTGCCACAAAGACCACTGTTGCACAAGTATGTGTAAACTTGGTACAGGCATCCACAGATTGCCACAGAGATCACCATTGCACAAGTATGTGTAACCTTGGTACAGGCATCCACAGATTGCCACAGAAACCACCGTTGCACAAGTATGTGTAAACTTGGTACAGGCATCCACAGATTGCCACAGAGACCACCATTGCACAAGTATGTGTAACCTTGGTACAGGCATCCACAGATTGCCACAGAGACCACCATTGCACAAGTATGTGTAAACTTGGTACAGGCATCCACAGATTGCCACAGAGACCACCATTGCACAAGTATGTGTAAACTTGGTACAGGCATCCACAGATTGCCACAGAGACCACCATTGCACAAGTATGTGTAACCTTGGTACAGGCATCCACAGATTGCCACAGAGACCACCATTGCACAAGTATGTGTAACCTTGGTACAGGCATCCACAGATTGCCACAGAGACCACCATTGCACAAGTATGTGTAACCTTGGTACAGGCATCCACAGATTGCCACAAAGACCACCGTTGCACAAGTATGTGTAAACTTGGTACAGGCATCCACAGATTGCCACAGAGACCACCGTTGCACAAGTATGTGTAACCTTGGTACAGGCATCCACAGATTGCCACAAAGACCACTGTTGCACAAGTATGTGTAAACTTGGTACAGGCATCCACAGATTGCCACAGAGACCACCATTGCACAAGTATGTGTAACCTTGGTACAGGCATCCACAGATTGCCACAGAGACCACCGTTGCACAAGTATGTGTAAACTTGGTACAGGCATCCACAGATTGCCAGAGACCACCGTTGCACAAGTATGTGTAAACTTGGTACAGGCATCCACAGATTGCCACAGAGACCACCGTTGCACAAGTATGTGTAAACTTGGTACAGGCATCCACAGATTGCCACAGAGACCACCATTGCACAAGTATGTGTAAACTTGGTACAGGCATCCACAGATTGCCACAGAGACCACCATTGCACAAGTATGTGTAACCTTGGTACAGGCATCCACAGATTGCCACAAAGACCACTGTTGCACAAGTATGTGTAAACTTGGTACAGGCATCCACAGATTGCCACAGAGACCACCATTGCACAAGTATGTGTAACCTTGGTACAGGCATCCACAGATTGCCACAGAGACCACCGTTGCACAAGTATGTGTAAACTTGGTACAGGCATCCACAGATTGCCACAAAGACCACCGTTGCACAAGTATGTGTAAACTTGGTACAGGCATCCACAGATTGCCACAAAGACCACCGTTGCACAAGTATGTGTAAACTTGGTACAGGCATCCACAGATTGCCACAAAGACCACTGTTGCACAAGTATGTGTAAACTTGGTACAGGCATCCACAGATTGCCACAAAGACCACTGTTGCACAAGTATGTGTAAACTTGGTACAGGCATCCACAGATTGCCACAAAGACCACTGTTGCACAAGTATGTGTAAACTTGGTACAGGCATCCACAGATTGCCACAAAGACCACTGTTGCACAAGTATGTGTAAACTTGGTACAGGCATCCACAGATTGCCACAAAGACCACTGTTGCACAAGTATGTGTAAACTTGGTACAGGCATCCACAGATTGCCACAAAGACCACTGTTGCACAAGTATGTGTAAACTTGGTACAGGCATCCACAGATTGCCACAGAAACCACTGTTGCACAAGTATGTGTAAACTTGGTACAGGCATCCACAGATTGCCACAGAAACCACCGCTGCACAAGTATGTGTAAACTTGGTACAGGCATCCACAGATTGCCACAAAGACCACCGTTGCACAAGTATGTGTAAACTTGGTACAGGCATCCACAGATTGCCACAGAGACCACCGTTGCACAAGTATGTGTAACCTTGGTACAGGCATCCACAGATTGCCACAAAGACCACTGTTGCACAAGTATGTGTAAACTTGGTACAGGCATCCACAGATTGCCACAGAGACCACCATTGCACAAGTATGTGTAAACTTGGTACAGGCATCCACAGATTGCCACAGAGACCACCATTGCACAAGTATGTGTAACCTTGGTACAGGCATCCACAGATTGCCACAAAGACCACTGTTGCACAAGTATGTGTAAACTTGGTACAGGCATCCACAGATTGCCACAGAGATCACCATTGCACAAGTATGTGTAACCTTGGTACAGGCATCCACAGATTGCCACAGAAACCACCGTTGCACAAGTATGTGTAAACTTGGTACAGGCATCCACAGATTGCCACAGAGACCACCATTGCACAAGTATGTGTAACCTTGGTACAGGCATCCACAGATTGCCACAGAGACCACCATTGCACAAGTATGTGTAAACTTGGTACAGGCATCCACAGTTTGCCACAGAGACCACCATTGCACAAGTATGTGTAACCTTGGTACAGGCATCCACAGATTGCCACAGAGACCACCATTGCACAAGTATGTGTAACCTTGGTACAGGCATCCACAGATTGCCACAAAGACCACTGTTGCACAAGTATGTGTAAACTTGGTACAGGCATCTACAGATTGCCACAGAGACCACCGTTGCACAAGTATGTGTAACCTTGGTACAGGCATCCACAGATTGCCACAAAGACCACTGTTGCACAAGTATGTGTAAACTTGGTACAGGCATCCACAGATTGCCACAGAGACCACCATTGCACAAGTATGTGTAACCTTGGTACAGGCATCCACAGATTGCCACAGAGACCACCGTTGCACAAGTATGTGTAAACTTGGTACAGGCATCCACAGATTGCCACAGAGACCACCGTTGCACAAGTATGTGTAACCTTGGTACAGGCATCCACAGATTGCCACAGAGACCACCGTTGCACAAGTATGTGTAAACTTGGTACAGGCATCCACAGATTGCCACAGAGACCACCATTGCACAAGTATGTGTAACCTTGGTACAGGCATCCACAGATTGCCACAGAGACCACCGTTGCACAAGTATGTGTAAACTTGGTACAGGCATCCCTAGATTGCCACAGAGACCACCGTTGCACAAGTATGTGTAACCTTGGTACAGGCATCCACAGATTGCCACAGAGACCACCATTGCACAAGTATGTGTAAACTTGGTACAGGCATCCACAGATTGCCACAGAGACCACCATTGCACAAGTATGTGTAACCTTGGTACAGGCATCCACAGATTGCCACAGAGACCACCATTGCACAAGTATGTGTAAACTTGGTACAGGCATCCACAGATTGCCACAGAGACCACCATTGCACAAGTATGTGTAACCTTGGTACAGGCATCCACAGATTGCCACAGAGACCACCATTGCACACGTATGTGTAACCTTGGTACAGGCATCCACAGATTGCCACAAAGACCACTGTTGCACAAGTATGTGTAAACTTGGTACAGGCATCCACAGATTGCCACAGAGACCACCGTTGCACAAGTATGTGTAAACTTGGTACAGGCATCCACAGATTGCCACAGAGACCACCGTTGCACAAGTATGTGTAAACTTGGGAGCACAAAGAAAACTGAATGAATGAAGAATGTCATTTAGATGTCATTTTAACCTCTTCATCTCTTTGTCATTTTTTCTCCTGAGGGTTTCTTCTTTTTCTTTGTACATTCTCAGACGTCTGCTTGAATATTTTCAAATAAGGCAGTGGTCAGTTTGAGGCTATTTGCCTCTCCACAGAGTTTTCTAGGAATTGTACTGGTGGCAGCCATATGTGCTTTCTCTGTTCCTGATATGTCGGCCATCTTTGAAGTAAATGTCCAACAGTCATTTTAGCAGTGCCACATTTACACTCATCGGTAGTTCCTATCGGTAGAGACATGGTACGCAACCAGACGATACGTCAAGGCCTTAAATCCCACCCCCTGCAGACCCAAGTAGAACAGTCCCAACTAAGATGGTTTGGCCATGTCTGCAGAATGGGAGAAGATTGGCTACCATGACAAGCATGGGAAACAAAGAGCCAAGGATCCAGACCCCCAGGACGACCCAGAGTCTGCTGGGAGGACAACTTCCACCTTCCTTTGCCAATCTGTCGACCTCTTCTTTGCCAGGGATGCTACGATGAGAAGGGATTCATTTTATCGACTTTTTTGAACCGTTGCCATAGTTTGTGGAGCACTATTTAGAGACTTTGTTAAAAAAAACTAACATTTTTGTTCCCTAAATGTCCTTTTCAGTTGGCAGTTTAAGACTGATGGTTTTGACATAGGATTTGGTGTGTATCGGCGGACAACAGACCACCGCCAGAAGGCTATTGACATGGAAGCTATTCTCCCCTCACAGAGAGTCAATAGCCACATGGTACCTGAGGATGGAAGTGTCACCTGTAAACGTGCTGGCATTTGTGAGTAGCAGCATTTGTTCATTCTCATTGTAACTAGCATTGATCTGCTTAAATGACATATTTGTGTGTTTACTCTCTTGGTTTTTTTGTGTTGGTTCAGTAAAATGGTATATTTGTGCATGCAAGTCTGGGCTGGTTCTGTTATGTGTTGGATTTGTGAGTTGAAACGTGCTGGTTTATTATTGTGACGGTTTGAGTAATGGGATTCATTTATATGTGACCGATTAATATGTGACATATTGTGTGCTGCTTCAGTAATGTGACAAATTAATGTGTGCTGCTTCAGTAATGTGATAGATTTGTAAATTGAAACGTGCTGTTTCAGTGTTGTGAAAATTTCATGTGTGCTGGTTTAGTGATGTGATAAATTTATATGCAGATTGAGTTATGTGACAGATTAATGTATGCTGGTTTAGTAGTGTGATAAATTTATATGAGATTGAGTTATGTGACAGATTAATTTGTGCTGGTTTAGTAATAAAAAAAAGAACTATAATCAAAACAGATGTTCTCAAATTTAGACAAATTGAAAGATCCAAAAATCGCGGGAATCTTTGAGGCAACCGTTGGAGGAAAATTCGCAGCTCTCAACTTTTTGGAGGATGATATCAACTCAATCACAGAGAACATGAAAGACGTGCTCATTGAATCAGCAACAGAAATACTTGGTAAAAGAAAGAAAATAAACAAACCATGGGTTACAGATGACATTCTGAAGTTATGTGATACACGGCGGGAAATGAAAAAGGTTAAGAAAGAGGTTCCTGAAGCAGCATGGCAATACAGTATGGTGAATAAAAATATTAGAAAGAAAATGAAACAGGCCAAAGAAAAATGGGTAGCTGATCAATGTGAGTCCATTAATACGGGGCTAATAAAAGGTAACAGCAAGGCAGCTTTTGACACATTAAGAAGACTATCAAAACCCCAACAGCCCAGGGTAACTGTCATAGAAGATAGCAATGGGGCTCTGCTCAATGAAAAAACAGCTGTAATGTAAGGTGATGTTAAGGATACTTTTGAACAGAATAAAACAGAAATCAGAAGAAATCTTGTCAGAGGAACAGGCTGGCTTTAGACCAAAAAGAAGTACCTCAGAACAAATCTTCAATATTAGATTACTGATCGAAAAACATCTCCAGCATCAACATGATTTATACCATAACTTCATCGATTTCACAAAAGCCTTCAATCGAGTCTGGCATGAAGGATTATGGCAAATAATGAGAAAATTCAATTTTGATACCAACATCATAGATATCATTGAAGCACTATACAAGGACGCAAGCAGTGCTGTTTTTGCAAGCAACGACATTGGAGAATTTTTCAAAACAACTGTAGGAGTTCGGCAGGGATGTATCCTGTCACCAGTGCTCTTTAATATATATCTAGAACATATTATGCAGGAGGCTGTCTACGATTATAAATCAACCATATCGATTGGAGGCCGACCTCTGTGTAATCTACGTTTTGCTGATGATATTGATCTGATAGCTGGAACAGAATCAGAACTTCAAGACCTTACCTCTAGACTGGAGAAAGTAACAAGAACGTATGGGATGGAAATTAATATAGAAAAAAGCAAGATATTGGTGAACAGCCATAAGAAACATGTTCCGACCAACATTACGTTAAATGGGCAAACGTTAGAAGAAGTTAACACCTTTAAATATCTCGGGTCCACTATATGTAGTGATGGAAGATCAAATAAAGAAATCAAGACAAGACTTGAGATGGCCTCAGCTGCCATGACAAGGTTGAATGTGATCTGGAAAAGTAACATCAGTTTTCCTGTGAAGATCAAATTATACAAATCACTTGTATTATCTATTCTCTTGTATGGGTGTGAGGGCTGGACACTCACTGCAGATACGGAGCGAAGGATTCAGGCTTTCGAGCATAAATGTTATAGAAGAATTTTGCGCATTTGCTATAAAGAGCACAAAACAAATGTCTATGTTAGAGAGAAGATAAACACCTATGCAGGCCATCAAGAACCACTTTTGTCAATAGTGAAACGTCGAAAGCTTGCCTGGTTTGGGCATGTAACTCGTCATGACTCCCTTTCGAAAACGATCCTCCAGGGAACAGTCGAAGGTAAACGGAGAAGAGGAAGGCAAAGAAAATCCTGGGCTGATAACATCAAAGAATGGGCAGGACTCGGTTTTTCCACACTTGTAAGCATTGCTGAGAATAGAGAGCAGTGGAGGACCCTGTCTGCTGATGCTTCCACCATGGCACCCCTACGACCCATGACGGGTTATGGGTTGAGATGAGATGAGATGAGTAATAAAACATTTAAATGTACTAGTTCAGTAAAGTGAAGAGTTGGTAAATAAAAAGAGAGGAATCTGTATTACTAGGACAAAAGGCAAAGAAAACAGCCTATGTAGCAGTGACCAGACCTTCATCAGGGAAAAGAAAGTAAGAGCTAAATAAGAAATAGGAGAAAATAAATCAAAATGAATACAAACCATAAGACCTGCTGTACATGGCTTGCTGGTCGTTAGAAATCATGCAGTGAATACACAAAATGACTGCTGCTTTATGGTACAGAAAGTAAATACTAAATAGGGAAAAGAAACCAAAAACAACCCAAAAATAATAGTATTAATAATAAATGTGAAAAGAGGAGGAAGAAGAGATTACAAACAAACAAACAAAAATTATGCTCCATCTTCCTACATCTTCTGACATTTTCCTTCAATAAAGTGACAGTTTATTGTGTCCTGGTTCAGTACCAGATGATGGCTGTTGGAACAGGAGATGATAAGAAGAGACTGGCATTAGATAAAACACACATTTGAGGAAACATGTTAACATTATTCAGGACATCTACATATCTCGATATGAAATAAATCAATTACTGATATATTATAAGATATTCATGGAGAGTAACATTGAAGGAAATGTTGAAGTTGTCCTCTTTCCACACAATCTGCCTAAGGAAAATTCTCTTAAATCTTTTGTCCAAATACCATCACCAGCCATGAGCTGCTTACTCTGAGCAACCAAGAGGACATTCACGCCATCATAGCCGGCAGACGCTGGAGTTGGGTTGGCCACATACTCAGAAAAGACCCAGATGCCATCACAAGAACAGCTATGGTATGGACCCCTGAAGGAAAGTGAAAGTGAGGCCGACCAAAAACAACTTGGCAGAGGACTGTGGAGGCTGAGATGCAAAGAATGAACCAGAGCTGGGGCACTGCATGAAGGATGGTTGCTGACCAAGCAAAGTGGAAGCAGTTTGTTGCTGCCCTAAAGACACCACCAGGTGCGATGACCACTGACTGCTTTGACAATTGGCAGCTAAGGATCAAAGAAGAAGAAGAAAGATAAGATATCCATACGATCCGTTTTTGAGAAAAAGTGTGATGTTGGATAAGACACACACTGAGAAAACCTTCAATAACATTATTGGGCAGTCGTTGTTCTGAATCCTGAGAGTAAGAGATGACGTAGAAGAAAACTCCTGGAGAAGAGAACTGAAGACAGAAAGGAAAGGGATGGAGAAGACATGGAATGACTTGAACAGGTGGTAGAGGACATTAAAGCTTTGATCCTGAGCCGCCGACTGTCCAAGTAGTCAGTGGCCATCACGCCCGGGGGCATCTTGTATGGCAGCAACAAACTGCTTCCACTTTGTTTGGTTGGTGGCCATCCTTCGTACAGTTTCCCAGCTCTAGCTAATTTTTTTTTTTTTTTTTTTTAAAGCCTAGTAACTTAGTGATAATAAGGATGGTGACAGTAGTTAAAAAATAGCATGTTATGATCGAAAAGAATAATTTAAATTTTGGCTGGCCCAGAATTCATTTAGTGTTAAACACACTTTAGTCGCACTTTTCAGAAGAATACTATACAGCCGTGAGTATATGTTTGCCATAGTTTGGCTTTTTTTTTTTTTTTCATGAATTTAATATACTCTCTGCCACCTTGTGTTTTCTGCAGATGTTGTGAGATTTGACAACACGTACAGTTATGTTAGAACAAAGAAGCTGTACTACCTGATTGAGGTTCTAGAAGAAACGTACGAGTTGGAAATTCCCAAACTGGAGCCAAATCTTGCTTCCAACAGCAGTGACGAAGTTTACAAGTCATTTTGATGAGCACAGACCATAACATTTTCCTAGATTTTTTGGTCTTCATTTTTTTGTCATCATCTTGCAACAGTTAAAAACAGACCAGATATAAATGGCTCGAAATAACGCGGAATGGCTTCTCCTGCGGTTGGAGTTTGGACTTCAATTTAGCAGATTGTTCTCTTTCCAATGTCATTCAAATTTTAATGATTCATGAGTATTTTGAATGAATTTTTTTTTTCAGTATCAAAAATAAAAGATGTACATAAATAATTTATCTTTTACTTATTTTTGCTCTTTTGTGTGGGAGGATAATTTGTACGTTCACTACAAGTCCTTATAGTTGCTTATTTTTGTCAGATGTCGATAACTTTGCATGAAAATTAAGAAATTTGATACAATGCAAACTCACTTATAACACTGCCAAAGTTTGGACCCTGCCATCTGCATTATTTCGGGTCTGCAGTGTATTTTATTGTTACCATAAAATCTGAAGTAGTATCATTCCATTGTGTTTTTATCTAATGATAAAAATAGTGATTCCCAGAATCCACTATTTAGCAATGCAGCCCCCCCCCCCCTTTCCCATTTTGTTTGTGTGACAAGCGTCCTTTTTTTTTTTTTTTACATTTTTTAAGTTAGTGGAGTTTGGATTGTTCAGTTTATATTAAACTTTGTGGTTATAATGGTTGAATCTCACTTCACTGCTTGGTCTGCCATCTTGCCACAAACAGGGTTACGGTTAGCTTTAGTGACTACTTTATGTCTATCCCTAACCCTAAATTCTGATGCTAAACTCCTGAATGTATGCCCTTTAAATAACGCTAAATAGTACTGTTAATTTACTTCTTCTTCTTTCTTCTTCGATCCTTAACCACCGACCGTCAAAGCAGTCAGTGGCCATCACACCTAGTGGCGTCTTGTAGGGCAACAACAAATTGATTCCACTTTGCACGGTCGGTGGCCATCCTTCGTACAGTGCCCCAACTCTGGTTCATTCTTTGCATCTCAGCCTCCACAGTCCTCCGCCAAGTTGTTTTTGGTCGGCCTCTCTTTCGCTTTCCTTCAGGGGTCCAAACCATAGCTGTTCTTGTGATGGCATCGGGGTCTCTTCTGAGGACATGACCAACCCAGCTCCAGCGTCTGCCAGCTGTTAATTTACTACACTACCACAAATAGCAGACGAAGTTGAATAAATATACACAAATAAACATAACCCCAACCCTAAAGCTGTTTGCAGCAAGATAGCTGACTTTACAGTAAAGTGTGATTCAACTGTTATAATTACAACAAGGTTTGTAGAAACTATATTTTGATCTGCACTACAAGGCGATTGAAGTCGCTCATTATTTGTATATCTTCACTTCTGACCAGCTAATTTATATGAAACAAATATCAAATTACAGAAAATTACATGTTAAAATGCTGTGTTATGTTAACATTGCAGCTTAGCGTAAGATTGAACCTTTTCAACACACGACCCCCTAGTGGGTAACAATTTTTGCTCTCCCTTACAATAACATTTAAGTTTATTGGTCATATAGATTTTATTTTATTTTGTTTCTGGAAATAACAAATATAACTTTTATGTCAAATGGCTGTTATTGCTCCTTGTTGTAATATTTGTTTCATTTATATCTAGTAGATACAAATGAGGATATATACTTTTAAAATTAGGGTGTGACTTTTTAATCGCCCTGTATGCATAGATGCATATCTGGAGTCATCAGCTAAGCACAATGCTATAGTATACAGATGTGGAAGTGAACCTCTGTTTGTGTGTGTGTGTGTGTGTGTGTGTGTGTGTGTGGGGTGGGGGGGGGGGCTCTATGTATGGTGGGGGGGGGGGGGGGGGGGGGGGGGCTGAGAAGTGGCTCTATGTAGGAATGCACAGTATGCCACATGCTTCTTCCTCCTAGCTTGGGATCAGTTGTGATTGATCCTTTAAATGCAAGCCAAGCTGGAGAAACTGGAGCTCATGATCTCACCTCAAGTTGACATCTGAGGGTGAACGAAGAAGAAAAAGAAAAACGAGGAAAAACAAGATAAAAAAAAAAAAAAAAAAAAAAAAAAAAAAAAAAAAAAATAAAAATAAGGAAAAAATAAAAAAAAAAAAAAAAAAAAAAAAAAAAAAAAAAATAAAAAAAAAAAAAAAATAAAAAAAAGATCGTGTGGAGGTAAAGTAGTGTTGTGGGGGTAAGATTAACATTTTTTTGTTTTCCTGCCATTAATGAGCAAGTAACCCCCCAAAACGTGACAGGAAATAACTATGTTGTGCTCTGTCTGCTACATGTCCCGATGATGTCACAAATTCTCCTGTGCTCGTGTCATTAATGTCCGTTCCATGTCAACTTTATTGGATCTTTGTCGTCAAATTAATCATGGCTTATGGCCGATGATCCATGCACCACCGGAAAAAAAATTGAAAGCCTGCATGCTTTTTTAATGGGTGTCTAATGTAACGTTCACAGTGCAATGTACACTGTTTCTGTATTTCCCAGAAAATGCAACATCAGTAGATTGCAAGGCATGCAAATTCTCTTAATGGGTGTTCAGTTTAGTTTTCACGGTGCATTGCACAAATTTTCAGCAATTTCCTGAACAGATTTCCAGAATTGGAAATGTTGCTTAAGAAACACATAGATTTCTTAGCTTGCTTCATTGTGCATACTTAGCAGCCTAGCCTGACAGTTCTTCATTAACATCACATCTCCTTTTCTCCTGATGAAATAACAGCATATATAAATGTCACTTATTTTTATTTATTAATTGTTTAGTTATTTTTGCTGTTTAAAGTTTTATCTGCATTGTGAATATACAGTGTGGTGCACTTAATTCAAACCTTAAAGTGTGTTAGTAAAAGGTTTGAGTTAGTAATATATTCAAATAATTTTCAAGAACATGTGCTGGCATTGAAGCAGTTTTCTCACTTTCGTACATATCCACTGTTGTCTTATAGCTGTTTGGTTTTTACAGCATGCTGCGTGTTTTACAGCATGCTGGGTGTATTCAGCAAGATACCAAAGTCTTTAGCAGTTTGCTATTTTGTTGTTTCAACCTGTTCAGTTATGCAGATTGCTGTTCTTTTCTTCCAGGCTTCGCTTTGTAAATTCATTTAACACCAGCCATAATTTATTTGGATAACATTTGTATTACAAAAGTCTAATGACAGAAGAAAGCTGAGAGAGACCAGTAGCTATCTTCTTAGATGCTCTGTCAGTGATTACAATGCTGACAAGTCAAAGTAATGCTGAACTGGATGACCTAAGAGTAACACTTCACAGACTATGTCAGCAATACAAAAGAGTCGTGACATAGTGGATCCCTTCTCACTGCAACATCCCTGGAAATGAAGAGGCTGACAGACTGGCAAAGGAAGGGGGGAAAGCTTCCTCAACTTGACACAAATATAACTTATGAGGAGGCCAAGAGTTTTATCAAGCGCAGGTACAGGCACAAGTGGGAAGAAGAGCATTCAGGCCACACAAAAAATGATCCGTATTACCAGCTCAGCAGAAATGAACAAGTGGTAATGTTCAGACTTCGCACAGGTCAAAACTGATTGAGATACCATCTATTCAACAAACTAAAGATAGGAACTACTGATGAGTGTGACTGTGGCACTGATAAAATGACTGCCGAATATCTGCTTCAGAGATGCCCAACATATGAGGAACAGAGAAAACGCATGTGGCCATCACCAGTACCATTCCTGGAGAAAATCTACGGAGATATCAACAGCCTCAGGCTGACCACTGCTTTCTTTGAACTTATTCAAGTTGACATCTGAGGGTGAACAAAGAAGAAGTAGTTTTACAAAAGTTAGCAGATATAAGCATACAGCTCTTGTAATAAATCAGCCAATGAAACAACAACGTCAATGTTTAATATTTTTGGCAGAACCCAACATGGGGGAGGCAGGGATTACAATCTTAAATGTAAATAAACTTTGATTCTTTTATGTCAAATGTGCATAGGTTGGATTGGTCAACAGATGAAAGAGTGACAGGGATTCTTAAGACCTGTTGATGTGAATATCAATCAGGCTGGATGCAGTTGAACTGTGCATTTCAAATTTTCTTTGGGCCAAAGTTGAGTGAGGGTGGATGGTCATTTGAATTAAGAGGAAAACCAGTGGAGTGAGGGTTTGCTAACTTTGTATTATAAGCTTTGACACTAATTTGAACTTTGAATGGAAAACTTTATTTTAGAATATACAAATAGAGCTAATGAAGAGGTGTGTTTGAAGCGCTGAATTAAGTCCAACTTCAAATTAAGTCACTTCACTGGATGTTCTTTTTATAATCAGTTTTTTTTTTTTTTTTTTTACGTTCATTATGTAGATGTAAATACTGGAACATTGTTATCTTATTTTTGTAATTTGCTGCCCAAGGGAGGTGACTTTATATTGCCACTCCTGCTTTTCATCCCAAATTTTCATTCCGAAATCTTATTCTTTTTGAACAAGACATCTTGCAAGCATGTCATATCTGGCAACGTCACTGCCCTCACTTTGCTGTGATCTGACAAGTAAACAAATATATCAGTATTACTTAAATGTTTTCAATTTTGATGGCATAGGGAACATAATGAGATTTTTAAAAAATGGTTTTATTACTTCCCTTTTTGTTTTAATAGGGAGTTGTTGTTGGCCCTTGGAACTTGCTACCCAGCATTGTCCCAGCACTAGTGTCAAAGAATTAAAGATGAGACTTGTTGTTATTTCTGTGTATGAAAATATTTTCAGACTTTCTGCTTTAACACATTTATAGCAAAGTTAAAATGAAAATAATTTTATACAAATTTGTTTCATTTTCTGCTTCATCTTGCCATTTTTTAACAATTAAATTATTGGAGGCATACATGCTAATTTGTCATTGTCTTTTCGTGTCAATGTTTGGAGTTGCATCTGCAATGTTCTGCACAGTTACTGATTATTGTAAATGCTTTATAACCTGATTCAGTTTTCTGTTTTAAAAAGAAAAGTTTACACATTTTTTAAAACTTATCTGAAAAATAAAGAATAAAAAAAGTTAATTTTAATTTTAGTGTGAAAAAAAGGGAAATAATTTTAATATTAAATGGTGGAAGGGAGTGATACAGCCTTAGGAAAAAGAAAAAATAATTTAATTTTGAAAGTGATTCAAAGATCTTTCATTCATTAACACAGTAATATTTACAGTTATTGTTTATTGTAAAGGATGTCCTAAAAGTCCCTTTGCTCCTCTGCCACTAAGTCTTTTGTTTACATATATATTTATTTTATAAAATTTACTTCAAATAATTCATTTATTTAATTATTAAACTTCATTTTCTTATACAGTAGACATTCAAAAATCCGGCAACCTCCGGACCTGAGGAGTGCCGGATTTTTGAAAATGCCGGATTTTTTATGGTTATATATTCTGTATATATTTAACAGAAAATGACTACCTGTACACTTTATCTGCGATCGACAATGCTTGATGTTTACGTTTTACACCACTTCTTTTATTTGCTGAATCCATAATGGGGCTAAACAGCAGCAAATAAATGATAAAATGAGAAGGAATGAGCAGGAATGGCTGTTAACACGTGCAAGCAAGACCCAACAGCTGCATCAAAACATAAACTGCTCCAGAAAACAGTGGCGCGCCAACGCGGTAAATTTAAAAATGCGCTCCGAAATCCATGCCGGAAATCTGAAGGGGCCGGATTTTTGAATGTCAACTGTACAAACAAAAGATTTAGTGGTATAGGGGAATGTGGGACATACTGTATGTTAGAATGAAGTTTCTGTTTAAATGAATTATGTAAACATAAACGGAAGGGAAAAAAATCAAAATTGTAACTGTTGTTAATGATTATTTTTACTTGGTGTCAAATTCATTATTGTGTGTGAATTTTTAATGGTCTGTGAATACATTATGATATATGAATTCATTATGATCTGTGAATTCATTATAATATGCGATAACCATAAGCAAAAGAAAAAAAATCAAAAGTTGTAGCTATTATTAATGATTATTTGTACATCATGTCAAATTTGTAATATTAGTATAATACATAAATTCATTTTGTGAACTAGATTAAAGGGCCGAAACAATTGATTGACGGGGGCCTCATCTGATGATCAGATTGCCTTTTGTTGTATCGCTCTGTATAGTTTTCTATCATTTAAGTGTGTGAATTCATTATAATCTATGAATACATTATTATCTGTAATAACCCTAAGCAGAGGAAGAAAAATCAAAAGTTGTAAATGGTAATGATTATTTGTAAATGAAATCAAATTTATGATATTGGTTTGACAAGTAAATTTATTATGATCTGTAAATTTGTTTATGATGTGTGAATTCTTAATGGTGTGTGATTTCATTATAATCAGAGTATCCTTCAGATTCACTTCTTATGCTTTCATGGTTGACAGATCCTTTAAAAAATTTTGTGAATGGTGGTGGGTATAAGAAAAATGACCGCAGTAAGTCAATGATAAGTAGTGTCCCAAATCTAACACATCTTTGTCTGAGGCAACTTTCTATAGCTATGTATGTTTTATTTCTTGATTTTTATTTTGTTTTTTTGCCGCTGAGCTTTATAGCCGCTCCTTTTTTAAAATTTCATTCCTGGTTTTTAATTGTTTTGACACATACCACTTCTTACCCAGATCTATTCAAGTGACCATTTTGTTCAAACATTTTTTTTTTCACAAGAGCATCACCAGTGACATATTTATGGGTCATATCATTGACTCTCCTCTGTAGCCGCTCAAATTTTTATTTCATTCCTAGTTTTTAATTGTATTGACACATGCCACTTCTTAATGAGTGGCCAATTTTGCTCAAACATTTATTTTTTCACTAGAGCATCGCTAGTGACCTACATTTATGTCATTGTGAGTTATTTATTTATTTAATATTAAACTTAACACATTAACTATCGCGAGCCGGTGGAACCGGCTTATGAAATACCATCTTTTGGACAGCGAGCTGCTCAGAGCATCAATCTATGTTTAGTAATAAAATGAATGAAAAATGTACCGAAACACTTTCTGATCTGGTTCGAGATTTTAAGTTGCCACCAGAAAACAAATGTCCAAAGCATGGTTGTTGTAGAACACTGGAAAATTGATATTATGTTCATATTTTTCAAAATTTCGGGTTAGTTACCATATCGTGTAAAACTGTTTACCGTGACAACTAGTGATAGGGCTACAAAAAAATGCTTGTACATCTCGTCTAATGGCTGAACAGGCTAGAAACTTGTTTCAACAATTGACTGATCTAGCAGCGAGGACAAGAGTGAAAACAGTGTGTACATTGATTGAAATAGTGATTTTGATAGTGGTAAGGCGCAAGCAGTTACGATAGTGAAACTATTGCAAGTCCTCGGCCATCGGAGGGCCGTAAAATAGCAACCACCTCGATTAGAGTTACAAATGGTACAGGAAATAATGTAACTAAAGAACGAAAACAACGGCAGCAAGTTAGTGAGGGTGAAACATCAAATAGTTTTCGTTTCGTCCCAACTCGTGAACCAGGTCTGCATGTAAATTTTGAGATTTTATGAAAGTGGTTTAGGTGTGATTATGTAAGCTACCAATAGTATAAATATTAGTCAGTATGTCTGTCCTTGAGATTGTTTTTCTTGTAATTGGATATACTACACAGTCATCACCTACAGAAAGGCGTTAACTGCCTTAGAAACAAACATGTTGGTAAGTTGATAATTTTTTTTTTAAAATGAAACTTTTTTTTGTCTTTCAATCAATTAATATTATTAATAATATTTACTGTACCTGTAAACATAATTTATTTTTTCAACTTATTGTAATAGTACAACCTCTACACCTCACGGTAGAAGGGGAATGACTAAGTAAGTAAGTAATAGTACATTCATTTATCTTTAAAATGACGTGTAATTTATAACAATCTGTAAACAATTACGAAAACCACAGCTTACTTTGTGCATACACCTACAGGGTGAAAATGGGAACAAAATTTAACTATGCCACAGTGTTTTCCAATTCGGTAGTTAATGTGTTAATTTTTGCTTTCTTTCTTTTCAATTTTTACTCTTTTGTCCCTGATGAAGGCCTTGTGGCAATATCATAGGGCATTATCTTTGTCCTTTTGTGACACATTGCCTCTTTGCATTTAGCCTGAAGGGTGATAGACAAATTATTTGTGGTAAATAAAAATGTTGATAAGACTTATCAGAAATCTTATCTGACAAAACTGTTATCCTGTAAATAGAATGTATATCTGCCAGATCTATGTTGATTGATGAACAGATAAGCAATTTGTAAGAATATTAGTAACATTAAATTGTTTAAAAGAAATTCTTGGTTTTCTTCAAAGGAAAAGTAAAACTTATTAAGACAGTTTTAAAGTCAAAATTCTCCTGCGTAGAATATGTTCTGACTATTAATTTTTGTATATTTTATATTCAGGAGGTTATAAATTATCAGAAAATAGTCGAAATCCCAGTTTTGGTATTTTTGTTTTTTTAATTTAACATTAACTAGTGATTCATCCCTTAAAGCCGTGGTTCCCAAACTTATTTCTCTAGGCTGCACTTTCACAATGAAAATTTGCTCATGTCACACCGAATTTTTATTGATAAGAAATGCCTTCAAAAACAAAAACTATTTGATATAAATTACATTACTGAATAAAATCTGGAAAATTCTACTATATCAGTGTATGACGGACGGGTAGGGCATATGTGGGTGGAACTACAGGTGCGTGGTAACTCAAACAACAAACATACTTGATGACTAGGTAATGAAATAACTCCAACGACCAGTTCAATCTCCAGAAATATTTATATTAACCAATTCACAATGCTCATAAGGCCAATTACAATCATAAAGAACATAGGCAAAGCACAGTGATACACAACTCCTCTATATCAACAGCTACTTCATGATTTCTGCTACTTCACGACATCCATAGCCCTCTGGTCGTACACCACTCTACTCTGCTCTACTCACTAGCTACCACTTTCACTACTCTCTCTTCTCTACTGTTTCAACACACATCTCTGTTCGACTGACTCCTTTCATACGTATTCACCCACAACCTGTCAAAACCTTCCACACTCCACTGAGCATCATTCACACATATCTGGGTTGCAGCTTGTCTTAATTCCCGCTCACAACATCACTTGTGGCTCAAATATTACAAAGCAAGCATACAACACTCACAACAAGTTAACATACCGATTAGGCCCCCACTGGAGCACAGGAACATTCATACACGCAAACACCCTCAAAACACTCTGTGACACAGTGAATACATATATTTCCCATATTATATCACATGTACCAAAATAAATAAGAAAATGACCTTCACATTTATTTTTGGCATATGAATTTTTTTTTTAATGTCTCTAAATCCTTGATTGTCTTTAAATCTTCCCGCCACACTTGCTATCTTGTTGTACCACACCAGTGTGGTACACCGCACAGTTTTGTAACAACTGCCTTAAAGTCAGATCTGTTCATAGGGCAATGACATCTGTGTTCCTGCCATTCCATCGCTTGCATTTATAGTTTTGGGAAATACCCAAGCAGCATTGTTGTACCTAGTATTAAATATACTTCATTTTAATATTGATTTTCTGTTACTATAAATATTTTCATGATGTGCATTACATGACAATACCACTAATGTGGAACTGATGAGAAGGTCACTAATGTGGAACTGATGCCTAGAGCCAGACAATGATGAGAAGAAGATGCTGGCAATGGAGAGGGCACACACTGAGGAAACCTGTTGATAGCATTATAGTGCTGATGTTCTGGAATGCCCAGAGTAAGAGAGGTACATGGAGACCAACATGCAGATGAAGACGAGAACTGGAGACAGAAATGAAAGGGATAAAGAAGAGATGGAACGACCCAGGACAGGACGACGTGGCACGAGTCTGTGGAAGGCCTGTACTTCTTGAGGAGTTGAACCCAGCATTGCACACTAAGTGATGATGATGATGATGATGAGTAATATATATATATATATATTTCACAACGCGACTGCTGTTAAAAGTAAGGCTGGGGTTCATTTTAAAAATACTTAATTGAATTTCTGTAATTGAAGATTAACTGATCAGTTTCAAACATTCTGATAAATTATTTAAAAATCATAAATGACATTTTTTTGAAATATTCTGAAAATTGAGTTTCTTTGGCTACATTTCACTGACAATGTGGATGATTTCTGACCATTTTGGGCATTTTTCAAACACATTTTGCGTGACTGTCAATTTTGGGCTACCTTTTTAACGAGATTTTAACGTCTGACAACCACCCAAAAAAAATCTGGTTTCCGAAACAAAGCTGTCCCTGAGAATGTCAGATCAAAGAATACAAACCTTTAGTTAATCAGATGTCATGGTGACCACAGTCTAGACCATCAGAAGAATCAATCTGTTGTCATGGTGACCAAAGTCTAGACCATCAGAAGAATCAGCCTGTTGGTGTCTTTGTTATGTCATAGCAGTAGCAGCAACCAGCCTCCTCCATGTCTGAAGGTCCGTCCCTTCATCCATATGGTGAACATACACCAAGTCAGTGGAATCTGCACTGCCTAAGCAGGGTACACAAACTTTAAAGACCAGTGCATAAGATCACCTTGACATCTGTCACTCTGTCCCTCCATGAAATACCAAGGATGTAGCATAGACACTATAGGTGGAAGGTATTGAGCCTTTTTTTTTCCTTCTTTAGCATATGCAGCTGGAGTGTCATTTCCCAGGCACAAGCTTGGGCACAGTTTTGTGGAGAGCAAGCTGTTGCCTGTAATAATAAAGTATACAGACTGACTTATTTTTTGCTGAAGTCATTTAGACGGCAATTAGACTGATTGATAGTAATTTGTATCATCACTTGCTCAGGATATTTGATTTTTTAATTATTCAGTAATGAACAGGGTATAATAGGATTTCGTTCCTATGGATAAGTATGTTTTTATCAGCATGTACATTTTCAACTTTATAATTGAATATGTTGTTGGAATGTTGCTGCAAAGTACAGGGTGTTTATAAAGTTGCTGTGCAGTGAAATTTATGCCCGGGCGAGACTACGTCACCAGAAATGTGGTTTTCAATTGGGGCTTTAAAGATGCCCAAAAAATTGTAACGTAGACACAGAATATCATGATGTAAATTTGCGTCATTCGTGACGTAATTGCTAAAATAATTTTCAAATTCACTGCACAGCGACTTTATAAACACCCTGTATATTCCTGTATTTCTTTATGGTTTTATTTTAATACACTTTAACACTTTTTTTATTTTTTTTTTTAAGTAAAACTTTTGCCTCGTTTTGGCAAGGCAGTCCCATTCAACCTAGTCGGTTATATTAGGTCCAAATAAAAAAGACCCTTAGGTCTGGGTTTTACACTTTAACACTTAGATCATGAAGGACATATTACGTACTGTGAGTCTGAGGTATTGTGTTGTGTAAAATTCTATAATATTCAATGAACAATTACATAGGAATTGGCAAATGAAATCGCAGGTACTGTAATTTCTGCTTTGGTGGTAAATTTTACAGTTCTGTAATTAATATGATTTAGAAAATACTGGAAACACTTTATGAGCAGTAAAATTGTTCCACTAAAATGTTTGATTCTTCTCATCTAAGTTATTTCCCTTGGCAAGAAATATTGCCTCCCATAAAACTTTTGTTTATCTGAAAGTACACAACATTGAAACTGAATATTAATGGATACTGCAGTTTGCAGATTTTCATATTCAACATACTAAATTATTTCTCATTCCCCCTTTGTGAAAAGTATTTTTAGCCAACTTAGAAATTAATGGAAAGATACTGGAACAGGTGAAAAGTTTCTCACACCTTGGACACAAAATGGAGAATGACAGGTGGGAAGTCTGAAAACTGATTACAAAGTTGGTAGAAAAAAAGACTAATTAAAACAATACCAAATGCACTTCAAAGAACAGCAAGCCAGACAAGGCCCAGGGTGGAAGAAATTTAAAATATTCGTTTTGTTTGCAGTGTACAATTTTATTATTTTTTTGACTTCCAATATCTAAGTAAAAAGACAGAAGTAATGGTCATCTCAAAGAAAATACCTTCTCCGGAATGTGATGTCAAAGTAAATGCAACACTTTTAAACAAGTCAGTAGATTCAAATACCTGGGCACGTTAATAGCATCGAGTGGAAGATGCACCTCAGAAGTGAAGAGTAGGAAAAAAAAGGCAAAAGAAGCATTCTATAAAATGAAAAGTATTTTATGCAACAATTGTTTGTCATTAGAAGTGAGAGTTCATCGGTGTTATATAGAACCAATCCTGACATACGGAAGTGAGTCATGGGCAATTATTAAACAAGTAGGAAAAGCACTAGAGGCCACAGAGATGTGGTTTTACAGAAGATGTTAAAAATACCACGGAGAGTAATGAGGATGTCCTGAAAGAGGCCAATGTGTAAAGGGAGCTTATTCCTCATGTTAGAAGGAAGCAATCCACTGTCTTTAGGCATGTTATGAGGAGAAGAAGAAAGCTGCAATATATTCTGACAACAGGTAAGATTGAAGGAAAAAGAGACAGTGGGTGACAAAGAGAGCAGATACTGGACAGTTTGACATCACGGCATGGAAAGAAGTCAACAACAGAATTGATAAATGGTACTGGAAACAGGAAGTTGTAGAGAGACATGCTCGCCTACGCCACAATGCATGGTACTTGAAGAAGAATATCTAAGCCTTGTCTGATCCAGCTGTTGCTAACGCCCTTCTTTCACTATCGTGTTCAACCAATGTACATATTAACAAATAAAATTAAATATGGGACAACACATAAATATAGTGTGTATGTAGAGATATACACACACACAAAGACACACACATGCCGTGTGTAGTTCCCAGAGGAAAGAATAGGACTACTGCTCCCAATGGTATGTCGTAAGAGGCAATTAAATGAGGCTGTGGAGGGGGCTCACAATCTCAAGTTAGTATAGATACCACCCCTGCAAGAGCACATGAATACTTTAATGCTGCAAGGGGATCAGCTGCCGACGTGGCTTTATACTCCATCTGAAGCAAGAAAGGGAAAAATAAGAAAATAATTATATATGTATATCTATATGGGTGTATGTCAGTGACCTGTATATACATATCTGTCACAGCGTTATTTCGCAGTGCATCTTATGTCTTGTGTTCAGCGATAAACCAGTCGGAAAGGCCGAGGTTAGCCGAACTGGTGGGTCACGTGACTACTAGAAGTCTGGGGAAAAAGGGCGCAGAATTAGTCAGTGAGAAACTAGTCTTCATCCAGGAAGGATGTTTTTTCCCTTATGCCAGCGAGATCGCTGTGTGGTTTATATTGTAGACTGTAAACTGAGTGCCTCCCATATTTTCGGACCTTGGTGATAATTACGTTGTTAAGTCTAGATCAGTGTAGGGTCTAGATCGTATTATCTACAGGCCGTAGTTTAATAAGATGTCGATGATTTGAGTGTGACATTGTCATAGTTTTGCCGCTCAGGTGAGGGATATTTATAGCAGCCATATTGTATAGTTTGTACCTTCGTGTGTGGAGGTGATAGTTTAAGCTGCTAAAGCAAGTTTACAGCGGTTTTTTCATTATTGTATTTGATGGCCGTGTGAGGCCTTATTGTGTGTGTAGATTATTAAAGAGAAGTACCTGTTGAAGGTGTTTATTACTTTTGTCAGCCATTGTTGTGTGGTCATACTCTTAGAAGGGCGAGCCTATATTTGTTATTATAAACTCACACAGCAGTAGTGTAACCCGTGGAGTGTTCTCCATGATAAGTGGTTCCTGACAGTATCTCAGTATTTATTACGTTACTGTTATTGTGGCTTTATACTCCGTTTGGAGCAAGAAAGGGAAAAAGAAGAAAATAATTATATATGTATATATCTATATGGGTGTATGTCAGTGACCTGTATATACATATCTCAGTATTTATTACTTTATTATTTTAGTGCCTAGCACAACCTTCCCCAGTGAAAGCACTATGTGATCTCCAGTGAATGAAATCCATAACAGTTACGTTAGCCTTGATCTCCTTTTGACCTTTGACAGTGCATGGAATCTCATAGATTCTTGACTGTTTGGCCATCATGTAGGCGAGAAATTAGATGTAGCATTCAGTGTTAAATATATTTCATATAATATCATTTTTATGTTGTGTAGTTTTTTTTTAGTTTTTTTATTTTAATCTTCATTTTTATAGTTCAGTTTCTTTTCTTGTTTCAGTGTACCCTTATATAATCAGATTTTTAAAAATCTTTGTAATGTTGTTAAGTAGTTTAGCTTCATTTTTCTTATACACTTTTATAATAGGATTTAATGTTCAGGTAATGGTGTTCCATACTTTTAGCTTCTTTTTCTCAAAACATTCTGAAGTAATTAGATTTTATATTCCTTTAATGGTGTTCCATAGTTTTTTGTTTTTTTTTCCCACATGTTCTTATATAATTAGATTTTATTTCTCTTAAATATTGCTGTTTATTTCAAACACAGTGCTACCCAGCTTGTCATATGCATTCAGTAATACATCACTTAGCGTAATCCCAAGTAGCCTTGTTTCACAATAGTGTGCTGTAAATTTGAAGGCCTTTTATTGTTAAATAAAAATTCCATATTGTTAAATAAAAAAGTCCATAAAAATTAGTGAAATCAGCAAGCTCGGACAACTCTCAGAGAGCAGCCATCAAAATTTGCATATGTACGCATAGCCAGTGAGAGTGCATCACTTAATATACTTGTATCCAGTCAACAGTCTCATCTGTTAAGCTGTGTGAGAACCAGGCATGTGGTGGGTGTGATAGCGAGTCAGCTGATAAAGAGATCTCTTTTTTAACATTATTCAACCTACCTTTTCAAATCACCTCCTTCCCCCCTTTCTTCCTGCTTTTTTTAGTGCATGTTGTTTAGTTTTTTTATCATAATTTCATTGATGGGGTGATAGCTAAGCTAGAGTTGAGCCTAACAGCACAACTATTATATCCACAGCCTATAGCTTACACATTACCGCTCATCAACAATTTTTAGACTTATCAGTCTTCAGATTTCTGTTATTAATATTCAGTATTTTACATTGTACATTAATTATTAATGGTATATTGGACTGTTAATTACGTATTATTGTTATTGTTCAGAATTGACATATTGCACTCCGGGCAAACCCCTAAGTGCTCAGTCTCCCTCAGAAAATGTTGCAGGGTATGAATCCTGATTATTTCTGTAGCACACTGGTTGTATATATGTCTGACCCATACTCTCATAGTGTAGAGCCCTGGGGGGTAATCATGAGCATATTAACATTGGTTCTTACGTCCAGGTTCTCAAGTGAAAAACAATGGATCTCTTTGTCAAGCCAACCGCAATCCATTTCGTCAGTCATGGATTTACCCAACATTCCATTAAACAGGATATCATGGCTGCGAAGTTCACACTGTTGTATGCATCCAGCTGGTCAACTGCCATAGCAACCGTTTCTTCTCAGCTCAGAATACTTTGTAAACATAATATGCAAATGTACCAGTGTTACCACAGGTGACCTTTATTCACCTGTAACTGCCCAGGGTGCCAGGGAGAAAGTGTGCATATTCTAGATGTCCCATCACTATTTTTTCAAGTAATTTGCCAGTGAAATTCTGTAAGGTGATTATTCAGTAGCTGCTGAGCAGTGTGGGATCTTTACCAGGTTTAGGAAATGGTTGCATTCTGTATGCTGGTATTGAAATCCCTCACCACAGTTGTAACGCCTGTTGTCATCGAGCTGTTTAATGTGGTGTTGCTGTACACTATCAGGACCTGGGGCAGTGTTTCTACTGGTTTCTAAAGTCTACACAACATCCTCTTCAGATATGAGCTTGACATATTTATACCTCCTCTTATGTTGTTTTCCTGAACAAAGTCCTTAATCTCTTGACGAGTAGCTTATTCACCTTTATTATTTATTACTTACTTACTTACTTAGTCATTCCCCTTCTACCGTGAGGTGTAGAGGTTTGGAAGAGAGAGCGCCAGACTATTCTATCGGCTGTCTTCCTCCTGGCCTGGTTCCATTCCAGTCCTCGGTCCTTCATAGATTGTCAAATGTTGTCCTCCCAGCGGACTCTGGGTCGTCTTGTGTCCTTTTATTTGAAATCCTTGGGGACAGCTGTGTTTCAAAAATTGGATTTTTTTGGTTTCCAGATGTTGCCTGAACAGTCACCCAATTAGCCCAAAAGTCACCCAATTAGCCCAAAAGTCACCCAATTAGCCCAAAAGTCACCCAATTAGCCCAAAAGTCACCCAATTAGCCCAAAAGTCACCCAATTAGCCCAAAAGTCACCCAAAGTATGTTCAAAAGTCACCCAATTAGCCCAAAAGTCACCCAATTAGCCCAAAAGTCACCCAAAGAAACTTGATTTTCAGAATATTTTGGTTTTCGGGTGTTCAGATAAAAGGTACAGACTAGTACTAAATCTATTTCTGGATACGTCTTCATTTATGCTGTGTAATAATGACCCCGTATAGTGCTGTTTACCAACGGGCTGATCACCCGTTTGCCAGTCACTTCGATTACGGAAACAACAGCAAATGGGTTGATTTGCCGTTGCCCTAAAGACGCCACTAGGCGTGATGGGAAACAAATGGCAAAGAAAACCTATCTGCTGTTGCCCTAAGACGCCACTAGGCGTAATGGCCACTGACTGCTTTGATGGTCGGTGGCTAAGGACGGAAGAAGAAGAAGAATAGTGCTGTTTAGTTAGCGTTCTGCTTTCTAGGATCATATCCTGAGCTCCAAGCAGGGTATTACTGTACAGCTTTGCTACTTGGAGTTTCTCCAAGTTGTATGCAGAGAGTTGGACATTTTAATTTTTAAACATAATCTTTAAATATGTTTTTAAACATTTTTGTTTTTACACATAAACATTTTAGTTTGGAACATTTGTTCAACATACTTAGATTTTTTTTTTTTTTTTTCAGGAAGTCTACCTGGTATAGGTCACAAGATTTGTGTGTGTTTTTCTACGGGTCAGACAAAATATTTGTTTTAAGATGAATAATTCACACTAGTATTATGTAGAGAAAGTTTTTTGGGATAGGGCGAACAAAAATAAAATCATTCCTTGTAGAAAACTATCAGTTGTGAGCTTCAATTATTTTAATTATAATCCAGTTTTCACTTCCATCATGACAGAAATGCTTAAACTGAGATTTACCAGAACAGCTACATTCTCCTTTTATTGCTGATATCATATTAATGTATTTTTATTATGTATTTAGCATAGAAACTCCGCCTAGGCTGGTCCCAGCCCAGCAAAAAAAGGAAGAGGGCAGCCTGCATGTAGGCCATAAGGAGGCAGCCCCTCCACCATGCAAAGGCACAACAGGCCAATCACCTGTTTGCTTTAAACTTTTGATTACGAGAACTACAAGAGAGAAAACCGGACTGATTCTAAAGGCGACGAACTGACACGAACTACGGACTACGACTTATGGAACTTGGAACACAAGAAGTATAAATGGGAAAGAAGAGGAGCTGGTGGAAGAGATGAGGAAAGCAAAACTAGAAATCCTAGCTATAACGGAAACAAAGAAAAAAGGACAAGGAGTCATGGATCTCGAAGGTAACATGCTGCTCTACAGTGGTGTACCCACATCTGAAAGAGCTAAAGGGGGCGTGGGTTGCATTGTGGCCAAAAACCAAAAAGATACTATCAAGGGATAGAACTTTGTCTTGGAGCGCATTATGGTTGTAAAACTAAAAGGAGAAACCATAGTCAACCTGGTCATAGTGTATGGGCCAAATGAGGATGAGAGAGCAGAGGCCAAGGAGGAATTCTTCTAGCTGCTTCAAACGACAGTGGATCACTGCCTAGATGAAATTATCATGCTCGGAGATTTCAATGCCAGAGTTGGAAATGACCATGCTAGATAGGGTGGAGTTATTGGAAGATATGGAGAAGATACTTTCAATGACAATGGAAAGCGACTCCTTAGATTCTGCAGTGAGCAGAATCTGATCATTACAAACACAAAGTTCCACCATAAGCGCATACATGCATACACTAGATGTGAACCAACAAAGAATGAAAGTCAGTGATCGACTATGCCATTGTTAGGAGGAGCTCATTCAAACATGTCCGGGATGCTAGAGTCTGGAGGGGGCCAGAAATTGGAAGTGATCACTACCTGCTTACAATCAAAAGAACAACTGAAAAAGTTGCTCAGCCTAGGAACTGCCCAACATCATGCAAGAAACTAAGTAAACGAACGGGAGAAATGAGCATTAAGACCTACAAGCTGAGAGAGCCAGAAATTAAGACCAGATATCAGAGGCTTATTGCTGCAGCAGTGAGCAACACAGAAGAACAACCTGATGACTTGGAAACCCTCTGGCTTAAATTCAAGGACATCATAAAGACAGCTACTGCAGAAGCATGTGGTGAAGTCCGACTTGGGAACAAGAGAAAGAGGACACCTTGGTGGACAGAGGAAGTCAGAGAGAAAATAAGAGAGAAGAAAATGGCATGGAAACAATACTTAGGAGATAAAAACACAACATGAGGAAGGAAAAACAATGCCCTCTCAAATTTATGAAGGACAAGCAAGGCAAAATTGCTTACTGCCCCAAAGGAAGTAATGAAAAGAATATTTCTCAGAAATCCTGGATGGTGAAGCATAGAAGTGATAACCACTAGCACAGAAGAGAAAACCAATGATGGTGAAGATGACATAAAGATGGAAGAACTGAAGGCAGCACTGAAGAAAATCAAAATGGGCAAAGCAGCAGGCCATGATGGTATAACACCAGAAATGGTTAAGTACATGGGAGCATCAGGCGACCTATTACTCTTAATGGTCCTACAGGCTGCGTTGTGCAACAAGACCATACCAAAGGATTGGGAGATTGTCATCATAACACCAATTTTCAAAAAGGGTGACAATCGACAATGTGGAAACCATAGAGGCATATCCCTTCTCAGTGTCCCTAGTAAAATCTAGAGCAGAGACTCCGACGCCTAGCTGAGCCACAATTGGATGAGGTCCAGTGCGGATTCCGAGCAAACTGAAGTACTCAAGACCTAATCTTCACACTCAGACAGCTGAGTGAAAAGGCCCTTGAGTATAAGAGTGAGATCCATCTTTATTTCATAGATCTGGAAAAGGCGTTTGACAGGGTCCCCTGGGGCAAACTTTGGGACTGTTTGGCAAGGAAGAACATTCCAGCACCTCTGATTCATGCTATACAGAGCTTCTACAAGTCTTGCAGAAATTATGAGAGGACAGCAAACCATAAGTCAGAAGAGTTCAGGACCACCATTGGTGTAAGACAAGGTGATATCCTGTCACCTTATCTTTTCATACTCCTCATGGACGATGTCATCAAGGCATGTAAGGAGAGAACAAGAAAGTATTCAGTGGGGTACTGGAAGATGAGACAGGTCTGTATTTCAGAGCTGGCATTTGCTGATGATGGTAAATCAGAGGCAGATCTCAAATCCAACCTGCAAGTCTGGAAAGAAGAGAGGGATGGTCATAAGCAGCTCTAAAACAAAATCCATGGTGATCTTCTTTGATCCTTAGCCGCCGACCGTCAATGCAGTTAGTTGCCATCACGCCTAGTGGCATCTTGTAGGGCAACAACAAATTGATTCCACTTTGCTCGGTCGGTGGCCATCCTTCGTACAGTGCCCCAACTCTGGTTCATTCTTTGCATCTCAGCCTCCACAGTCCTCCGCCAGGTTGTTTTTGGTCGGCCTCTCTCTCGCTTTCCCCCAGGGGTCCACAGCACAGCTGTTCCTGTGACGGCATCGAGATTTCTTCTGATGACATGGCCAACCCAGCTCCAGCGTCTGCCAGCTATGATGGTGTGCATGTCCTCTTGCTTGCTCCGAGTAAGCAGATCTTGGTTAGTGATGGTATTCGGCCAAAAGATTCGGAGAATTTTTCTTAGGCATGTTGTGTGAAAAGAGGACAATTTCGACATTTCCTTCTCTGTAACTCTCCAGCATTCCGCACCATAGAGAAGCACAGAAAGCACACAGCTCTGATATAATCTTAATTTTGTGCTGTACTGAGAGGACTTCCAGATGTTGTTTAGGCTAAAAGGTTGTTCTTGCTTTGTTCATTCTGTTGTTACTGTGCATCCTAAGTATGTGAAGGTGTCTGTCTGTATCAGTTGCTGATTCCCTACTGATATGGGCTCAGGGTTGCCCACATTGAGCGTCATGACCTCTGACTTCTTTAGACTGATGTTCAAGCCCACCTGCTGGCTATACTTATTAAGTCTATCCGTTTTTTACTGGATGTGTTGATGTGAATGTGCCAGTAGTGCAATGTCATCCGCACACTCCAGACCCTCCAATGCAGAAAACGCAGTCCATTCCATCCCTCTTGGACCGCCCTCTGTTGCCCGGCGCATCACCCAGCCCACGACTGCTAAAAATAGAGTGGCCGACAAAGGGCATCCCTGTCCTCACCTCAAAGGTCAGGCTGCCCTGCCCAACGCCACACATAAAGCTGGCACAGAGGCCTTCTATGATTGACACCATGCAGCCTGGAACTCCACAAGCCCTCAGTACCTTCCATAAACTGGCCTTATGCACACCGTCAAAAGCCCCCTCAAAAACCAAAGAAACTAATGCACAGCTGTCCCTGCCACTCCGAGCGCTGCTCCACAATCCCCCCGAGGGCAAACACATGATCTACACATCTTCTGCTCTTTCTAAATCCTGCTTGCCCTTTTCTCACCCCGTGGTCCACTGCCCTTGAAACCCTCTGTACAACTATCCTGCCCAGCATCCCGCTGGGAACCGAGAGGAGAGCGACTCCTCTCCAACTACTGCAGTCTGTAAGATCTCCCTTCCTGGGCAATCCGACATCTATTCCCCCGTTCCACTCCGCCGGTGCTGTCCCCAACCTCCAGACCCGTGCAAACAGTGGTTTCAGTAGTTCCGGCGCCAGCTCAGGGTCTGTCCCAAATAGCTCTGCATCCAAGTCATCACGGCCAGGAGCCCCTCCATTCCCCAACCCTTTGACTGCCGCGATGACCCCCTCCTCTCGCGGAATGTCTGTATTAACATCTAGATCGCCTTTAGCCCCAGGAACACCCAACTGCGTTCCCGGTGGCCCTCCGCCCAGAGCCTCTCTCAAACGCTCTGCCCATCCCGCCTCCCGTCCCTCCGCTGTCGCGACGAGACTTCCCCGCCCATCTCTCACCAATCTAATACCGTCTGCACCTCGACCTCCGCTGATGAATCTTGTTATTTCGTACACCGTGCTCTGTTCATCTCTCAGCGCCGCCCCCTCCGCCTGTCCCGCAAGACCGTCCAGGAAATTCCCTCCGCCGGCTCGGGTCCGGCGTTCAACCCCCCCCCCCCCTTTCCCGTCTGCGGACTGCACCGCTCGCTATATAGTTGCTCTAACCTGGGGGACCCCGCCTCCGCCCTCTTTCCCCTCATTTCCCCTCCCATCGCCACGGTGTCCAACGTTTCTGGTGCTATCCAGTCCCGCCTCCCCCCTCCCGGAATCCCAAGCACGACCCGCTGCTCTCCTTAGATACTGTCGAAATGGCGTCGAGCCTCTGGTCCATATCATCAGTCAATGTCCGTTCCCGACCCCAGGCAAACCGACATCGTTTCTCCATGTCAGCCGCAAAAGCCTCTCCGGCAAGGGGGTCCCTCAATCCGCTGATGTCAAACCTTTTCTGCGCAGTCACAGCCGGTCCAGCCCTTCCTAGTCTCACCTTCAGTTTTGCCACTACTAAATGGTGATCGCCTCCCACATCCGCACCTCCTCTCACCCTCACATCCTGCAATGCAAGTCTCCATCCACCATTAATCACGATGTGGTCCATCCGGTTTCTGTCCCGACCACCTGGCGACTCCCATGTTAACCTATGAACCTCCCTGCATTGGAAAAGCGTTCCCCCAACGACCAAGTTGTCAACGCTACAGAAACTTATTAACCCACCCTCGCCCGCTGCCCCGCCGTGGCACCTCCCCACCACACTCTCATAACATGCACCGTGTGCTCCAGCTCTCGCACCAAGGTCTTCCACAACTATGATAAGATCACATCCAGGTGTGTCCTCCATCTCCCTCCGCAGCTGCCGACAGAATCCACCCCTGACCCCTTCATTGCCGTCATCCGCTGGTGTGCAGCATTGAACCATTGCAGTATTGGTGAATCTCACTCTCAATTCCAATCCCATCAGTCCGCTGTTGATGGGCCTCCATTCCAGCAACGTTCCCCCCACTCCACTCTGCAGAACAATGGCTACCCCCCCCCCCAGAGCAAAGCACCGGCATCTCCCGCTCCTGTTTCAACCCTTCCCGTTCCCATCCACCCGCTCTCATCCATCCCCAGAATGTGTAACCCACAGCTTCATATCTCCGCCGTGACCTGTTTTAGTCCACCCGTCCCGTTCACTGTCTCGTCACTCCAAAATCTCATTCTTGTCTCACGCTCTGCGGTCAGGACGTCCGTTCTCGTGTCAGTGCCCCCCCCCCCACCCCCGGGCCCTCACCACCGACAGTCATACGAGCCTCAGACTCCGGATGTCCGCTCCGCAGCAAAGTTTGTTCATTTGTTGTCGTTTCCGTAACTTCATTTCTTTTTACAGAGACAGGCGTGTCAGCCCCATGCTAAAACCCCCAACCTGGAGGACCAGGGTGTCTGCTTTAGTCTGACTGCTGCCCGCGCAAACCTGTCCAGCTTGGTAGAACCTTCCAGGAGTAAAACTCCCGCTGGCATAGCTTCTGACTTATGGTTTGCTGTCCTCACATAATTTCTGCAAGACTTGTTGAAGCTCTGTATAGCATGAATCAGAGGTGCTGGAATGTTCTTCCTTGCCAAACAGTCCCAAAGTTTGCCCCAGGGGACCCTGTCAAACGCCTTTTTCCAGATCTGTGAAACAAAGATGGATCTCACTCTTATACTCAAGGGCCTTTTCACTCAGCTGTCTGAGTGTGAAGATTAGGTCTTGAGTACTTCGGTTTGCTTGGAATCCGCACTGGACCTCATCCAATTGTGGTTCAGCTAGGCGTCGGAGTCTCTGTTCTAGGATTCTAGAGTAGATTTTACCAGGGACACTGAGAAGGGATATGCCTCTATCGTTTCCACATTGTCGATTGTCACCCTTTTTGAAAATTGGTGTTATAATGGCAATCTCCCAATCATTTGGTATGGTCTTGTTGCACCAAGCTGCCTGTAGGACCCTTAAGAGTAATAGGTCGCCTGATGATCCCATGTACTTAACCATTTCTGGTGTTATACCATCATGCCCTGCTGCTTTGCCCATCTTGATTTTCTTCAGTGCTGCCTTCAGTTCTTCCATCTTTATGTCATCTTCACTATCATTGGTTGTCTCTTCTGTGCTAGTGGTTATCATTTCTGATGCTTGACCTAGCTCACCATCCAGGTGTGGTGAAGTGGGATGTTATAAATACTTATAGGGAACTTAGTGTACTGACTGAGATCAGCTGTGAAGGTATCTATATCTATTAAGAGTAGTGTATTATAGATAACCTTACTTGCTACCACATATCTATATATCTCAGTCAGAATTATTCTGTAATAGTGTGATGCTACGTTATGTGTCTAGGGTATGAGTATGGTGAAGTGTAAGTCACAACAACAGACAGATAAACAATTTAATTTAATCCACTACTCTTGACAACACTGTGACACTCACATACATATAACACTCTACAAAGATATCTTAAAAGAGTCACTGATAAACTTTCGAATAACAATATGTATTCATTACTGGCATGAATGAATATGTGTCCTGATTCAACTACAAGGGAACCAGGAATCACAATCAATTTAAATTACAAGTTATGTACAGAATGTATTTATATGAATATTGTAGTGACATATATTATTACAAATGTTCTATGTGTGTCAGTTGTGTAGTAGTAAAATGAGGTAATACTGGTTTTGTTTTGTTCAAGCTCTGTTGGTATTTGTCATCATGACTTCAATAGTTTGTCTTTAGGGACCAGTATTTGAGATGTTCAAAGTTCCTGATTTTAAGACAAGTAAATTCCCCTCTGAATAGTATTTTTATAAAGTTATTTCAAGATGAGGGGACTTAATGTTGAGCTCAGCTGGCCAACTCTGCTTATCTTGAGTGATGGCGGCAGGAAAGGACTCCTCTGCTCGAATTCTCCTCTGGGCTCAGGAGACACCTCACTGATAGCTAAAAAGACCAAGGAGTATGCTGTCCGACTCTGGATTCAGCAAATCTCTGACCAGATGCTGCTCAGTACCATCAAGACCACTGTCCCTGAAATCAAGAAGGATGTACCTTCTACTTCATAACTAATTTATATTCTCTTTTACACTGATCACAATACAGCACAAACATTGCGTTCAGAGCGTTAGGCCAACAGTCAGCTTCATTTGAAATACTTTATTCCAGTATTACCCTTCTTAATGGTTACTACGCCTCTGCACTTCCAGCATTATTTCTTTCTAGTCAATCATCCAGGTGTCAGTGTACTGTTTGGCCATTCCATGCCGTTTTACTTCTCTCCGACACCCTCTGTTCAGGCTGGAGCATTTTAGGCTTTACCTCACGTTTGCCACTGAACTACACATATATATACAGGCATAAATCAACAATTCACATTCAATTTTCATTAAAAGATATTAATGGTTCAAGCTTACCACAATTCATACGAATAACACAGATACGTTGATTAGCAATGAATTCTGGCACAAACTGGCACAAATTTCCATCTGCTTATCTTCCAGGCTTTTATTGAGCCAAATTTGATCTGGCTTCTACGCACTTATGCTTCATCCAGTGTATTTAAACAAGTGTTTTCGAACTAACGCTCCCAAGTGTGTATATCAGCGAGTCTGACCAATGAGCCACGTTTCGACAAGTGTTTGAAAAAATGTTATCTTTTCCCGTCTCCCCTAACAACCAAGATAGTATTTATAGCCCGACCAATCGTGGTTAGGCTTTCATTTGTTGCGCTCCAATCAATTTGAAGTTTACATGGTAGGCTATTTTTGTAACGTAAATTTTTTTCAAACACGTTAAAAAAAAATCTTATGAGCAGAAATGATTTTATGCTGTCAGGCACCCCCAATATTTTATTTTGGGTATAATTTATTAATTCCTGGACTATTTGCGTAACGTTTTACATAATATTTGTCAGCAAGCCCTAAGGAACCCAAAAATACTAATTTAAAGGAGCTACGTGGCTGCGTTCAAAATATGCAATTTCTTCTACCTCCTGTTTCGAAGATGTGCTGTCTGGGTACTGTTATGTGTTCAAACGTAAACCCATCTAATGTTGTCTTTTCTAATAAGAGTTTGTTATGATTTATAAACCTAACTCTGGAAAGGGTAGTGTATTTTATCACTGTCCGTCTGAAAAAGTTAGTGCTTGTAGACTTACACGCGTGATGCCAGCATTTGTATATCGCGCGTCGCGTGTTGCATGCGTTCCTGATTTTCAGCCCTCCCCTCTCGCTATCCTTTTGTCCATCTGTTCGTTCGTTTTGGTAACGTAATATAATTAATGTTAGGATTAATTTAGGTCATTACGCAGTACGTCTCAATGTTTTTCTTAGAAATGCAGCACACGTTTCATTGAAGAAGGCGGGTAATAATACAGTAAGCTTTTATATCAACGTGAAAGCGTTACAATTTGCAGACGAAGCAGAAAACAAGGGGGATTTCGAGTACATTCTCTGTGACAGCACTGTTATTTTACCATTGCTCTTCTCTTTATTAATTTTATTTGTTAGGCTTCATATTTACCTAATAATTTATATATGTGGATTAGAATATTTCATGACACCTCCCCTCTTAAAACAGACATTATATGTCAGTCCTTTATTCTATATACACATATAGAAATTTATTATTATTTCTGGGGTTTACGGTGATTCTCATCACACGGATGGCGGCTTAAAAAATCCGCTCCCAGATTGGTTTTTCCAGATATATATTCAATGCTAAAATTATATGGAGCCAGAAGCAAAGACCATCGGAGTAACCTAGAGTTCTCAAGCTTAGCCTGTGCTAAAAACGATAAAGGTTTGTGGTCTGTTTGCAACTTAAATGCCTTCCCATATAGATAAATATTGAATTTCTTTATTGCCCATATTACTGCAAGACCTTCTTTTTCGCTAGTTGAGTAGTTGATTTCAGCTTTATTCAACTTTCTGCTAGCATATGCCACTGGGCTTAATTCCCCATCCAATGCATCTGATTTCTGTAGTAGAGTTGCACCTAGCCCAATATTACTTGCATCCGTCCTTACTATGAATTCTTGACTTAAGTCAGGTAATTTCAAAATGGGTTTACTTGTGAGCTTTTCCTTCAATTCTTGGTAAGTCATTTCACATTGTGGTGTCCATGTAATGCGATCTGGAAGTCCTTTACGTGTCAATTCCGTTAAAGGTGCACATATGGAATTAAAGTTTTTGATATACTTCTGGTAGAAACCACATAATGAGACAAAGGATCTCACGTCCTTCTTGGTTTGTGGTCTCGGGGCTTTCTGTAGTTTCTCTAAGTTCTTTGGGTCAGGGGTCATGTTTCCCTGATAAACTGTGTGTCCCAAAAAATTCCAATTCTTTACATCCAACGCAACATTTGGTTGGTCGGGCTGTTAAATTTGCCTCCCTAAGTCGATCAAACAGCATGTTCAGAGAGTCAATGTGTTCCTCAAATGTTTCTGTTGCTATAAGGATATCATCCATAAAATTTGTTATACATGGATTATTCAGAGGATCCAATAATTTTCTCATCATTCTAGAGAAGACACTAGGCGCATTCTTCAATCCAAATGGCAATCTATTAAACTCATAGTGTCCTTCTGAGGTACTAAAGCTAGGTATGGTCTAACCTCAGGCTTTACTGGAATCTGATAGTATCCTTTACTCAGATCCACTTTTGAGAAATATTTAGCTTTATTTAGCCTGGCAAACAGCTGATTTGTATCCGGCAATGGATCCACCTGTCCTTCTGTAATAGCATTCAGTCTCCTGTAATCTATACAGAGTCTATGTTCTCCAGAGGGCTTCCTTAAGAGTACAACACCGGAGCTATACGAAGACTCACTGTGCGAAATAATTCCTTCCTTCAATAGATAGTCTATCTCTTCCTTCAAAGCTTTTTCCTTAGCAAACGGAATCGAATATGGTTTCATACAGACAGGTGTGGAGTCTATGAGTTTCATATCATATTCCAATAGGTTTGTATGCCCTGGTCGGTCTGTTAACACCTCTGCATGATTATTTCGAACCTGTTGCACTCTCTCTTTCTGAGTTTTCGTTAAATGTGTACTGATTTTCACCTGTGCTGCTGTCTCACAGGGGTGTAATGGATATTCAAATGATGAAAGTGGTTCCTTTTTCATCTCCATGGCGATGGACAAGGTCAACAAGTGTGTCTCTTCCTGATGTTCTCTTTCCAAATATTTCTTCAGGAGATTCACATGATAGATTTTTTCTTTCCCCTTCTTATCTATCTTATAATTTGTTCTAGACACCTTCTCTAGAACTGTATATGGACCCTGCCATCCAATTTGTAACTTATTCTGACTCCCGGGCAAAAGAAGCAGTACTTTCTCTCCCACAGCCAATTTCTGTCTTTCGCCTTCCTGTTATAATAGGCAGCATGTTTCTTCCTGGCTTTTTTCAAATTTTCATTGGCAAGTTTCCAGCCAGTTTTTAAACGAGTGGTCAGCTCATTCACATATTGGTATGAAGATGTAATGTTTTCCTCTGCCTTTTCATCAGTCCACGTTCTTAACAAAGCTACATATGGACCTTTAATTGTGTGGACCTATTTGTCCATGCACCGGTATGGTCTCTTCCACTTGAAGCTTTATAGTGATGATTTTTCCTCCCAGAATTATCATTCACAAAACGACCGCTACCAATTTTTCTCTTGGGGCTGTCTCCCCACTTAAAAATTCTTGATGAGAGATTTCCTCTCTACATCCTCTTCCTCCAGTTTGTTTAAGTCCGATTGAGGGATTTTCGGCTTATCCTGGGGTAAGACATCTTTTTGCACTCTCCGCATAGTGGCCATTGTAAAACAGTTAAGTGAAGCTTGTCCGTGAAAAGGGGCTTCCCATTCCATTTGGTCCACTTTATCAAATTTATTTTTCCTTTTATTGTCAGGCCTGATTTTGCCCCATGGCGTGTCCAGGTCCTGATCCATGTTCCCACTTGTGGGTGTTCCCTCATGTGCTATGCTACACCTTTCTACAAAGTTCTCAATGTCCCATCTTGCTTTGGGCCAATAATAATTGTGAGCCACCTTTTGAATGATGGTACCTATTTTCTCATGGTCCCCATCTGGTTTCACATGTAGGCTCCTTATTAATTCTGTCCTGTATCTTTTTGGAAGAACCAGCTGTCCGTGTCCATGGGATCTAGTTCCGGCCTTCCTATACATCAACTTGTTTTTCATGTAAAAATCTCCCTTGCCTGGAGTTGTATGACAAGTTGACAATTTTCTGAAACAAGGCTTGAGTGTTTTATCCCCAGCCTGTGCCTTCCTCATCTCTTCTGGAGTGGTATCTAACATAATATCCTCCTCCGGTCTTGAGGTCGACCTGACCTGAAGGGTTGCCATATACACAGGTTTCCTTCTGCAACGGTCAGTGTCATGATTGTCCATCTGACAATTCTTACACCACCTTTTTCCTTGGTTGAAAGATATTCTTTCATTATATTTCCTTTCATCGAATTGTGGGAATTTATTTTTATTTTCATACCGTGGCCTATCAAATTGGTGCTTACCTTTATTTTGATCCTTAGGATCAAATTTATTAAAGTTCTGTGGTGCCCTAAAGTTGTCCACCTGTTTCTTTTTATTACCTGTTACCTCTGCTTGAGCTGCTTGATACCTTTCAGCAACATTTAGCAACTCACCCAGCCTCTCTGCACCTTGTTCCATGAGAAACTTTCTCAGGTCTGGAGCCATGGACTCTCTTAGTTGCTCTATAAGGACCATTTCCTTAAGATCTTGGGTTTTCCCCAGAGAAGTCCATTTCTCCAAGTATGTCTCTATGCGTGCAGAGAACTGGTGATAGGTTCACCTGACAGTAGTTTAGCATTCCTAAATTTTTTCCTGTAAAACTCTGCATTCTTTTCATACCTTAACAAAAGAGCCTGCTTTAGCATGTCATAATTTTCCTGATCACCTCTGCTCATTTTTGCAAAAACTTCATAAGCTGCCCCACGAAGTCCCTGAGATAACTTTAAGCTCCACCTTTCTCTCTCTAACCCATACGTGGTAGCTAATAGTTCATACCTATTTAGGTAGCTCTCTATATCATCGTCTTTCAACAAAATGATCTAAATGAAAATTCATAGCTGAGGTTGAGGCTCCTTGAGTAACCGTAGCATCAGAGGCAAAGGGACTGGCACCATTTTCAGGAGCATGGCCTTGAAACTCAAACTCCCTTAGTCGTAATTCATGTTCCCTTTGTAATCTTTTCTCCTCCTTTTCTGCTTCCCTCTCTGCAGCTAATTTCTTCTCTTCTGCAGCTAATCTTTTGTCTTCTCTTTCTGCTTCCAATTTCTTAGCCTCTTTGTCAGCCTCAATCTGCAACCTCTTAGTCTCAGCCTCAGCTTCAAATTGTAACTTCTTAATTTCCCTTTCAGCCTCTAACTTTCTTTCGGCCTCTTTTTCTAATCTTCTTTCTTCGCGTTCAATAAATTTGTCACATTCCGTTGTGACATAGGCAACCATAACTTGCCCATCTAATCCTAACTCTTTTGCAGTCTGAACCGCAGCAGATCGAAATTTGGCCAGGTCCGCCATTGTCTATGAGGTAAATTTTTATAATGTCTACCCAACAATTCAATTTCTAACTATATATCTAATGGACAACACAGGCACCGTGAGCTCAACCTTATTTAATTCCACCCAAGGATACCTTTTAATTCTTATATTCCCTGAAGTGAATTACCCCCAATATTTTTAATAGTTAAAGATTCAAAATCCCGGACGAGCCCCCAATATATGTGGTGAAGTGGGATGTTATAAATATTTATAGGGGACTTAGTGTACTGACTGAGATCAGCTGTGAAGGTATCTATATCTATTAAGAGTAGTGTATTATAGATAACCTGACTTGCTACCACATATCTATATATCTCAGTCAGAATTATTCTGGAATAGTGTGATGCTACGTTATGTGTCTAGGGTATGTGTATGATGAAGTGTAAGTCACAACAACAGACAGATAAACAATTTAATTTAATCCACTACTCTTGACAACACTGTGACACTCACATACATATAACACTCTACAAAGATATCTTAAAAGAGTCACTGATAAACTTTCGAATAACAATATGTATTCATTACTGGCATGAATGAATATGTGTCCTGATTCAACTACCAGGGAACCAGGAATCACAATCAATTTAAATTACAAGTTATGTACAGAATGTATTTAATATGAATATTGTAGTGACATATATTATTACAATGTTCTATGTGTGTCAGTTGTGTAGTAGTAAAATGAGGTAATACTGGTTTTGTTTTGTTCAAGCTCTGTTGGTATTTGTCATCATGACTTCAATAGTTTGTCTTTAGGGACCAGTATTTGAGATGTTCAAAGTTCCTGATTTTAAGACAAGTAAATTCCCCTCTGAATAGTATTTTTATAAAGTTATTTCAAGATGAGGGGACATAATGTTGAGCTCAGCTGGCCAACTCTGCTTATCTTGAGTGATGGCGGCAGGAAAGGACTCCTCTGCTCGAATTCTCCTCTGGGCTCAGGAGACACCTCACTGATAGCTAAAAGGACCAAGGAGTATGCTGTCCGACACTGGATTCAGCAAATCTCTGACCAGATGCTGCTCAGTACCATCAAGACCACTGTCCCTGAAATCAAGAAGGCTGTACCTTCTACTTCATAACTAATTTATATTCTCTTTTACACTGATCACAATACAGCACAAACATTGCGTTCAGAGCGTTAGGCCAACAGTCAGCTTCATTTGAAATACTTTATTCCAGTATTACCCTTCTTAATGGTTACTACGCCTCTGCACTTCCAGCATTATTTCTTTCTAGTCAATCATCCAGGTGTCAGTGTACTGTTTGGCCATTCCATGCCGTTTTACTTCTCTCCGACACCCTCCGTTCAGGCTGGAGCATTTTAGGCTTTACCTCACGTTTGCCACTGACTACACATATATATACAGGCATAAATCAACAATTCACATTCAATTTTCATTAAAAGATATTAAATGGTTCAAGCTTACCACAATTCATACGAATAACACAGATACGTTGATTAGCAATGAATTCTGGCACAAACTGGCACAAATTTCCATCTGCTTATCTTCCAGGCTTTTATTGAGCCAAATATAAGCTGGCTTCAACGCACTGATGCTTTATCAAGTGTATTTAAACAAGTGGTTTCGAACTAACGCTCCCAAGTGTGTATATCAGCGAGACTGGCCAATGAGCCACGTTTCGACAAGTGTTTGAAAAAATGTTATCTTTTCCCGTCTCCCCTAACACCCAAGATAGTATTTATAGCCCGACCAATCGTGGTTAGGCTTTCATTTGTTGCGCTCCAATCAATTTGGAGTTTACATGGTAGGCTATTTCTGTAACGTAAATTTTTTTCAAACACGTTAAAAAAAAATCTTATGAGCAGAAATGATTTTATGCTGTCAGGCACCCCCAATATTTTATTTTGGGTATAATTTATAAATTCCTGGACTATTTGCGTAACGTTTTACATATTATTTGTCAGCAAGCCCTAAGGAACCCAAAAATACTAATTTAAAGGAGCTACGTGGCTGCGTTCAAAATATGCAATTTCTTCTACCTCCTGTTTCGAAGATGTGCTGTCTGGGTACTGTTATGTGTTCAAACGTAAACCCATCTAATGTTGTCTTTTCTAATAAGAGTTTGTTATGATTTATAAACCTAACTCTGGGAAAGGGTAGTGTATTTTATCACTGTCCGTCTGAAAAAGTTAGTGCTTGTAGACTTACACGCGTGATGCCAGCATTTGTATATCGCGCGTCGCGTGTTGCATGCGTTCCTGATTTTCAGCCCTCCCCTCTCGCTATCCTTTTGTCCATCTGTTCGTTCGTTTTGGTAACGTAATATAATTAATGTTAGGATTAATTTAGGTCATTACGCAGTACGTCTCAATGTTTTTCTTAGAAATGCAGCACACGTTTCATTGAAGAAGGCGGGTAATAATACAGTTAGCTTTTATATCAACGTGAAAGCGTTACAATTTGCAGACGAAGCAGAAAACAAGGGGGATTTCGAGTACATTCTTTGTGACAGCACTGTTATTTTACCATTGCTCTTCTCTTTATTAATTTTATTTGTTAGGCTTCATATTTACCTAATAATTTATATATGTGGATTAGAATATTTCATGACACCAGGAGTTCTGAGAAATATTCTTTCCATTACTTCCTTCGGGGCAGTAAGCAATTTGCCTTGCTTTTCCGTTATAAATTTGAGAGGGCATACACACACTCTAAACAGAGCTATATATATTAAAATAATAATTCTACTGATTAACTCAGCGGTGGGGGCTTAACGAGCTAGAATAAGCATTGCTTAAATTCTTCATAAAAGTGTCGGCAGATTATAGAATTAACGTGCTTAGCGACAGCCAGCATTGTTTTCGCTTATCTGAATATCTTGTGAAGACTCCCATGTGATAGAAGCTTTGCTACTCTTCTATCTACATTTCTGCCAAGAGTAATCTAGTGTAAAGATAGACTCCATTGAAGCCAGTAATAGATACTCTTGAGTTTTGGCCACTGTTGGACCACTACTGCAAAGCAGGGGAGGCAATACCGTCACAGTGACGTCAATTCTGATCAACAATAACAGTATCAGTGGAACTGATGACAAGAACCAGACAAGTGCCACTGGAACAAGAGATGAGAAGAAGATGATGGCGATGGATAGGACACACACTGAGGAAACCTGTTGATAGCATTACAAGGCAGTTCTTGTTCTGGAACCCCAGGGCAACAGAGGTAGACCAAGAAGCACATGGAGAAGAGAGCTGGAAACAGAGATGAAAATGATGAGGAGAGCGTGGAAAGAACTTGAGATGATGGCACGTGACAGGAGGACTTGGCATGTGTTTGTTGAAGGCCTATGCTCCTTTGGGAGTGGAAGGTTATGAAATTGGGATTCTCGCCGGTGCTACGGAGTTCGTGCACTGTGCTGAGATCATCCTTGTGTGATCTAAGGGAGGAGATCGGAGCACTGATGGAGTTGTCCATGTGCAATGAGATAGTCCTTAAAAAATAAAAAATTAAATTAAAAATAATTCGTCATTTAAAAAAAAAAGGTGCATGATTGTCCTATAGGAGATGCTGCCACAGTGGAATGCACTGATTTTCAACTCACAGCACAGTGAACAATGTGCTAAAACTGCCAAGGCACACCATCAGTTTTTTAAAGATAGATTTTATCATTTTTTTAAAAAGTGAGTATTAAGATCGTGTTTAAAAGTTCAATAGCTAAAATTCTAAGCTCTGTGTTATTTTTTAAAAAGCAATATTGCTCTTCTCCATATGAAATGAATCCGATGAACAAATAGTCTTCATTATACTGGCGAACGACGGTTTTAGAACTAACACTAACTATTGATGTGCTTTACTACCAGAACTAGTGCTAGCTATCACGTGACACGTGATTCATTGTCAGAATCTAACTCAGTGGTTCTCAACGTCGGCCATATTGCCTCACAGGGGGCCATGCCATATTTCTAGGGGGCCATAGTAAGATGGTCAAGTACATTTTTCCAGCTATCAGCAACTATGTGGGGGGGGGGGGAGCCACAGAGGTAAATGAAGGTCAGAAAGGGGGGGGGGGGGGGAGGGGGGGGGGTATACGGCACACAGTTGGGTAGGAGGAGACTATTCCTTAGTAGAGCCAAGAACCAGAGCATAGTATTTTAATTCTGGATAGCTGGAGAGTCCCCTTGGATAGCGAGGAATGCACAGTATACCATACGCTTTTTTCTCCTAGCTTAGGACCATATGCGATGATCTTTTAAATACAAGCCAAGCTGGAGAAACTGCAGCTCATGACACGTTTCGGAATGACAGACGAGCCACAATAAAAGTTACAGTGTAGATAATACCAAGAAATCTTCAACTTGGTACTAGCTGCAAAAGAGCTAGAAGCTCAGCAGCCTGTCAGAGGTAGATATAAGTAGGACGATAGATTATGTCTGAGGTCAGACAGACTATTAAAGGGAAAGTGTGAATTAATAGAACAATAGAGTCATGGGTGCAAATTTGGGAAAAGATATGTCTCTGGAAGGTAGTGGTGCTAGTCCTTCAGCCTACTAGGTGACTAACATTTAATAAGACAATCTTGCCCCGCCCTCCAATGTTTGTAAAAGACTTTATTCTAATACTCAGTAAGGGACACTACAGTTACTACACCAACATGGCATTTAAAGGGAAGGCGTTCTGACCAGCACAAGAATAAGTTTTCTGGGTTTTTATTAACCATTAAAAAAAACTGCACCACATCCAACCTGGCAAAAATGCAAACAAAAAACAAAACACGGTAAACCCCGTGTACCTTCTCTGAAAATAAACAATGTCGGAAGGATACACAGCAAAGAAAAATGAACCTTCACAACTCCAAAATATCCCCAAGAGAAAAAAAAAAAAACTCGCGAACTCACGCTACTTCCTTCCTACGCTCACACGGACACAACTAAGTTCTTTCGAACCACTCCCGCAATTAAAAACGACATTTCTAATGCAGTCTTGCTGTAACCTGGACAGGGGTCCCCAATCCAATGAAATCAGACGACCGTGTTTGCCTTAGTAGGTGATAAATCCAAAAACTGAGAAGAAACTTGTGTGGGTCAACACTGTCCGGCTAGACTTAGTAATCCACTTTTGCCAGGAGGTAAGCTCCAAGGGGAAATAGTATCATGTAACTTCCACAGTGCCACTACTGCAGTAACTATGAATGAACAAAAGGTGGTGAACTGGAAAATAAGCTTAATTCCAGCACACGAATATTATCCGAATGCGATGATCTAGTGGTACGTTCACGTGAGAACTTTCAGAGGCTGGCACTAGCTGGTTCTTTCTGAATTAGGTGGTTGTATAATCTCCAACGTCCAGGTGGTCAATGGGTTACAACACTATTGCCTGTATGTATGAATGGCAAATTATAACAGCTTGTGGACGATGCTGTCTGCGCTGCGCAGCCGTAATGTAATCCACGAAATAGTAGCGGTAGCAATTTGGCAGTCAATCCGTCAGTAAAGAAAAATGAGGCCTAGTAAAATGCTAGAGGACGTGCACCAGTGTGTGTTGTGCCTAATAAATCTCCGTAGACCCTGGTTGAGCGCGTAGATAGCAACACAGACCGCTCTCTGTTTTTCTGATCAGGGTCTGGGGGAATTAAAAACATTCAAAAACATTTACATGGTTTTGTTCGACCAGAACGATCTACGCTAACAGACGTACAACCATCCATCCTCTCTTCTGTCTTCCACGAAAAACGCATACAAATACACTGCAATAAACAGGCACCGTGTTCCCACCCCCCCCCCCCCCTCTCGCTTGGCTAGCGAGCAGGCGGGGGGGGCGATCGGCTTAACACACACACGGACAGCCTCTTTAAGCTAGGTCAGACGTTCACCTCACAACCCGGTCGTGCTACAGAATTGACAGGCGTAATCAACATTTACGTAGGAAATAAAATTAAATAATACTAGGATAGTTTAACACTTAACTCAGGATTAATTGAGAAACACCGAAGAGAACAATAATAAAAAAAGCAATATGTACATCTTCCTTCTGTTAGTTACATTTTATCTCTCCCGTTTTCTTGTCAGTACACATTATCTCTCTATCTGTCTTCTTGTTATAACAGATTATCTAGCTATCTGTCTGTTAAGTCTTAAGCTGAGTTAAAAACTGGTGGTACGCTACGTTAAATCACTTACGATCATACGAAAGAGTTACTATTCGTTATGAATTAATTATTTTAAGCAATAGGTAATTCTGGGCAGATTATATCTGCATAAAATCTTATACGCGACCACTCCCGATAACTCTTAAAACAATCAATTCGCTCTTACCAGCGGAATAATCTCCATATGGACTTAATTCACAACTGCTATCAACATGAAGGACAAGATTCACGCATGCTAGAGAATCCTAGAGCATGACTGATTGAGAGTTATTGGGACAGTCCCTTAAGTACTACCGGATGATGCCAGATGTTTTGACTCGCTTTCGCGGACCGCTCGAGATGAAACAGCGTAGTAGCCCGTAATAAGACGCAAGAGCTTCTGATCTTGAGTTTTCTCGAATCAAAGGAGACCCGGGAAGTATTTAGTTTCCTGGGGGACCGATAAACAAGGATTGTTTGATCTCATACCGCCATGCGCGTGCCAGGAGATATGCATTCAGAAGGTCTATAGTAATGATTGAAAGACAAGATGACAGAAATATCGCTGTTAGAGACAACGTTTACAGAAAAGTGGGCGGAGAATTTTGATGGACAGAAGGTAGACAGGTCAGAATGACGAGAAACCAGACCGACCTAGCAAAACTACGGGCAGACAATTCCACCGCACGTCACACAGCCATAGTTTTTAAAAAAAAAACAGGCGACAACGGAATAAAACTGGAGTCAGAACAAACCAGGATTGTGTTCCCTTTTGAACATCTTTTTAATTGACTTTAATTATTAAATGAGGCTTTAACAGCATTTCTTTTTTTTTTTTTTTTTGGTTTTATTTAATGCGAGGGACGATATAAATTGACAAGTGTAAATTCAAAGCGCATATGAAACACATAATAAACAAAAACAAAGATACATCGTGAGAAATAAAGAAGTAGAAGACTAGACAACAGGAAAACAACAGAAGTGATAGGCTTACCGGGAAGCGAACCCACGACCTTCCGAACGACACCACCGCCTAGCTACGGGAGCGAACCGTTACTATACTCTCTGCCAACTAGGCACCTCAAAAATAGTACTTCTTAGACAGAAGTCTATCACGAACTCTTCTTTTCGGGTTTCCCCTCCTCCGATGTTTATACGTTTAAACAAATCCCTTTGTAATTTGTCATCTTACTTAGTCGTACTTACTTACTTAATCGTTCCTTTTCTACCGTGAGATGTAAAGGTTGGGAAGAGAGAGCGCCTTACTATCCTATCAGCTGTCTTTCTCTAGGCCTGGTTCTAGTCCTCGGTTCTTCAAAGATTATCTAATGTTGTCCTCCCAGCGGACTCTGGGTCGTCCTGGAGGTCTGGATCCCTGGCTCTTAGTTTCCCATGCTTATCGTGGTAGCCGATTTGTTTCCATTCTGCAGACATGGCCAAACCATCTTAGTTGGGACTGTTCTACTTTGGTCTGCAAGGGTTGGGTTTTTAGGCCATCACGTATCGTCTGGTTGCGGACCATGTCTCTTCTTGTTAGTTCAACCACCTTCCTCAGATGCGTCATTTCTGAGGTTTGGATCTGGTTTTTTTTGGGTTGTAGTCATTGCCCATGACTCGCCATTGGCCAACACTCTTGAGTATCTAATATAGGCCTTCAAAGGTGTCTCCCGTCCCAAAATATTACTCTTGGCAGAGTTGTAGATAGAAGGATAATGATGCTTCTATCTCAAGGGAGTTCTAACAAGATATTTTCAGAAGTTAAGAACAATGCTGCATTGGGCAGAGCACTTTTAACATATCTGATCCGTCGCCTTTTGTGAAGAATTAAGCAATGGTTTTAGCCCGTTCAGACCCCCAGCTGGTGTAATCCAGCGAAATTCTTTTTATAAGTATTTGCTCTATAGACGAATATATATATTAAGAGTCTTGCTCATACGTTTACTTTATTACCTATAATAACTGAATCAACTAGGATTGTTTTGTTTTACAATAACATGAAACAAATTTAATAACCAATTAGGAGCCGCGCTGGTGTAGTGGTTACCAAACTGCGCTGGAGACCGGGTGACCCAGGATCAAACCCGGGCGAGGACATTTGAAGATTTTTCGTCGACCGGGATTTGAACTGGATTAACTCGAACCCTGGCGAGTACCCTTGAAGGAGTGTCGTCGACCAGGGGCTGGCGGCTCATGAGCCAACGCAGCTCTAATGGGTAGCTCCAAAATCGGCGAGTATCTGCCTGAATGGCGAGGGACACCTGTCTCTGTACAAGAAAAAAATAAATACTCACGTAAAAATCAGTCTCAGGTTAGACATACTATCCTGAGATTTCGCCTCGAGTAATAGCGGGCGTACGCCAAAAAAAAAATCAATTAGTTTTAACAGGTTAAAATAACGATGAAATGATGGTGAATTTTAGATGTATTCAAAACGTGCCATCACTGAGAGGGGTTGAGGATTTATATAAAACATTTGTTCTTTTGCTGTTTCTTTTTTAAGAACTTAGCTTGTCTAAGTGAGTCCTGCAGCCGTGGTTTCGTTAATTCTTTTGTGGGGAGGGCACGTCTTCACACATCTCATCCAATGTTTGTGGTTAGTGTTCGTGACTCACAACTGGTGGCGTAGAAAACATTTGTCTTGCAGCTTCGTACCATGAACCCAAATGGGAACTATAATCTACTGGCACAGTTAAAATGGACACAGCAACTTAGGTTAGATGCTTTCGAATCACTTGTCTGGGTGATTTTAGAATCCCTATTATGACTTGATTCTAATTCCTTAAGTCTCCAGTCCGTGTTTTTATAAATGCGGGTTTACTTTTAAGTTTCAAAGTTGCCCAAATACTTCGATCTGTCACTTATAATTTTGGAATACTTTGTCCGATCTTTCTCTCTGGCTCTGGGGAATTGCTATCTTGGCGTGACGATTCAGTCTGATCTGGGTCTCCGATTTCGCTAGATTATATTTCCATTTCTCAGGTCAAGTCCCAGATTGTATGTGTAGACCAACTTGCCAATGAAAGCCAAAGTCTATTCCGGCTCTCAAATTAAACCAATAGTAAGCTCTTTAGAACTTTGTGGGTCGGGGTTAGTATCTCCCCCCCCCCCCCCTTCCCCCCCCCCCCGTGTGTTTTAAAATATTTATTTTAAAATTTAAACTCGTGACCTCTATCCAATATGGCAGTAATACTTCCAATTGTGTTTGTACAAACTAACAAACACATCGGTGAACTTATTTCCTGGCCAATATCTTCCGCGCATATTGTCTCCTTTGACAGGTTATCTGTAATATTGAAAGAGATGGGCCAGCGGAAGCGATTACATATATCTGTCGTGAGACATTCTAAATACACATATATAAATTAAAAGGTAAATGTAAAGCCTAACACATAAATTCGATAAAAGGAAAGAGAAATGGTAAAAGCACAGTGCTGTCACAATGGCGTACAAAAATCCTCCTTTTTTCTACTTCGTCTGTGTGGTAAAGTGGGATGATATTAATATTTATAGGGGACTTAGTGTACTGACTGAGATCAGCTGTGAAGGTATCTGTATCTAATAAGTGTGGTGTATTACAGATGACCTTACTTGCTACCACATTTATACCTCAGTCAGAATTATTCTGGAATATTGTGATGACTACGTTGAATGTCTAGGGTTATGAAAATGATGAAGTGTAAGTCACAACAACAACAGACATATAAACAATTTAATTTATTCCACAACACTTTACAACACTATGTCACTCACACACATATAACACTCTATAAGACTATCTTAAATGAGTCAAGTGTTTAAGTTTAAAAATATATGTATTAATTCCTTTCAATAATAGATATCCTGATTCAACTACACAGTGAACCAGGAATCACAATCAAATGTAATTACAAGTAGTATGTACACAATTTATAAATATGATCTTTGTATTGACATATTTTATTAGTATTATCCTATGTGTGTAAGTTGTGAAGTAGTACTATGAGGTAATACTGGTTTTGTTTTTCAAGCTAGATTGTTGTTTGTCATCATGACTTCAAGTGTTTGATTATCGTGGAAATAGTATTGGGAAAAGTTCACAGTTCCTGTCATTTGAAACAATTTATTGTCCCTCTGTGTTTAATATAATGTCAATTTTAGAACGGGGGAGGGCACATAATGTTGAGCTGCTCTGGCCACAGAAGCTTATCTTTCGTGATGGCGGCAGGAAAAGACTCCTCTGCTCGATTGCTTCACTGTGTTCTGGAGACACCTCACTGGTCGCTATCTGGACCAAGGAGTATGCTGTCAGCCTCTGGATTCAGCAAAACTCAGACCAGGTGCTGCTTCAATAACTTAGGACCACGGTCCCTGAAACAAGAAGGTTGTACCTCCTATTTCAGAACTAATTTATAATCTATTTCCACACTGAACACAATACATAACAAACACTGAGTTCAGAGCGGTAGGCCAACTGCTAGCTTCATCTGAAACAATTTACACCAGTATACTCCTCCCTAATGGTTACTACGCCTCTGCAATTCCAGCATTAGTTCTTTCTAGTCAATAAGGTAGGTGTCAGTGTACTGTTTGGCAATTCCATGCAGTTTTACTTTTCTCCGACACGTCCTGTTCAGGTTGGAGCACTATCTAGGCTTTGCCTCATGTTTGCTACTGAACCACACACATATACAGACATAAATTATCAATTTACATTCAATTTTCATCAAAAAAATATCAAATATGTCAAGCTTACCACAATTCATGGAAATAATACACAAATACGTTGACTGGCGATGAATATGGCACAAATTCCGATCTGCCTCTGTCCCAGGCTTTTATTTAGAAAAAATATAAGCTGGTTCTCAACGCACTGTTTCTGAGTAAGTTTATTTTAAAATGTGGCACTGAACTTACGCTCCTAATTGACTATATTGGCGGGTCTAACCAATCGGGCCATGTTTACACAGCTTTTCAAAAAAAGTACCCCTACTACCGTTTCCCCTAACAACAAAAAATTAGTATTTGTAGTCAGACTAATCGTGTTTCGCCTTACATTTACTTCTATCCAATCAAATAGGATTTAACATGGTGGCCTATTTCCCGTAAAATGGTGGTTTCAAAACATGCCACTGTGCGATTATTATGTGGTGTTGTCTGACACCCTCACTATTTTCTTTTGGCTATAATTTGTTAATTCCTAGACTATTTGCGTAACACTTAACATATTCTTTGTCAGCAAGTCCTAAGTGTCGTAAATTTATTTAGAGAGAAAAGAGTCGTAGAAATAGTGGTCCGGTTTAGAGTAGAAAATGATGATGGAAAGCTCAGTGATAGAAAATGTAGAGATTTAATAGTTGCTTCACAGCGTGCTGGAGGAGAGTAAAGACAGACTTATTTACGACAAATCGTGTCTCTCAATCTTCTCTTTCACTCTCCTGGTCAAACAATTATTTGCCAGTTTTCCAGACTCGCATCTGCGCGCTCACCGATTTGGTGTTTTCAAACACACACACGACGTTGATACAAACTATATTAAACGAATAGGGGAAATGTTGGGCTTTGGGTATATCCAACACACAGAACTAAATGAGTTTAGGTGATTTTATTCACTTTAAACATCAATTACTAAAAATATCAGATATTACATAAATTATCATAAGTACACAAATGCAAATAACAAGTTTGGGAGGGGGTGAAGAAGATGGTATCGACTAAGCCCTTCCCGCTCATTAGACAAAGACAAACCCAGTCCAGAGATAGATAATATCAGGAACACGGGTACGTTAACCTAACAGTAAAGTTAATTACTCTGAAAGAGGTGTTACCAAGTTAGGTATAAGTGATAGAAAAAAAAAACCTGTTCTTCCCAGCTGTTCTTCCCTTTACTAAGCAAATGGAAAGGAGGTGGTTTTAAACAGAGTTAACAAATTATCAACTATCCCACTTAAAGGAACAATGTAGGGTATACAGAAAAGATATATGTTACCAGGTAAGCAAGTTAACAAAATGGTCACACAAAAGAATTAATTTCCTGTCATTCATACACGCGCTAGCAAAGGCCTTCACTCATCTTGCTCTCACTTACCGATTGTGAAAAAATCTTGCACTCCATAGAATAACACAACAGCAGTTACACCTCAACTAAATGTATGAGTGTTTGTTCAAGTTCTAGCCCCAGATTATCGGGTAGGCGGTCAGCACATAAAAGAATCCCGTAATCGCTGGAAAATGAATCTGTAGTTGTGTCTCTTTTCTTAATAACAGTTTCTATGGGAGGGCACGGTCTCTGATACCGGGGTGAGGATGGTGTGGTCTATTTGACTATGCCGCGGATAATAAAATTCTTACGCGTGCTGGTACACTTTATCCGTGAGGTATGGTTTAAGTCCAGTGAGAAAACTAGTCACATCACTGTTCAGGAAATTATGAATTATCTCTCTGTGTCAGTAAACTAACAAAGCTCGGGCCAGTGTTCTTCTTCCCGTTACGACTTAAGTTGTTTGATGGTGCGTTAAATTTGTCTTTGGGTGTGCTTTCTTTGCTATAAGTTAGATAGCGGAATTCCAAACATAGAATCGCCTCAAAGATTAAAAATTTACACAGTCTCAACAAGTTCTGCGTCAGGGGAACTCTACACACTGTTTATGCTTTGCTTTGCTTAGATTGATTTCTTTATTGCTTTCTTAATGCTGGGATCGCACAGGTTACGATCACTCTGTATGAAAGAAAAAAAAAAGACATGTAATATACCGAAAACAAATAACCTTCTAAAGCGCGATGAATTTCCCGTTAAGCCTATAATACACTCGAGTATTTAATTATGTATTTAATAAACACTGCGCGAATTCTAGTGGTTAAAAACACACATCTATAAAACTAGGACTTAACTGAATTTATTAATTATAAATTCCTTCGCGACTTTAAAAGTTAATTTAAGCATCTATTATCTTTTGAAATAATATAATAGATAGATCATTATATTTAAAAACTGGAACTCTTGAGATGGTTTAATTAAATAGATTTAAATTAACACAAAATCCCTTGAAATAGAATGACTAGACCACTGATCACTTTACACAATATATATTTTACCGCTTTGCACAGAATTAGAAATCACTGCAAATATATATAAAATCCAGGGGAAAATCTATAACAAGATTTCAATAAAGCTAGTGCTTCTGTAAAGGTCTGGCCAGCGAGTGATAACGTGTCTAGTTCTACATGGTCTATTTAGCTAAAATGAAATGTAAGTTGAGTGGGACATGATAAACTTGACAACTTATTTGATCTCACGAACTTTTGGGGATCTGACCGCCAAATCAAGAGAAGAAGCCGCCCCCTGGTCTTCGTATCCGCTCGCTGCTGCCCGTTTCGCTTTCCCCCGTTCGCTCGGTTCCTCGATTGACACCGAGACGCGAAATTAGCGGCAAGCAACTGCGTCTCGTATCAGGGAAAACTACTGTCTTTGATAGCGCCGATAGTCTCCCTTAAGATCCCTCGGTCTGTCTCTTTGATCTCGTCGCTGTATCCTACATGAGTCCCGGTGGAATGCGTTCTGGCAAACGAAAAGTTACAACAAATGTTCAGGGGTTCTAATGTTTTGAAAAGCTAAAGGTCCCTTTAAATCATCCATCATATCAGGGAAAATTCACTAGTCAAACTAGACGTACGTCACAATCGTCCCCACTTTTAGACATGAAACCATTTTTCATGTTTTCATTTTTGACAATGGAGGTGACCTGATTGGTGATTTTAGGATGAGTGGTATCTTCAGTTTGCTCTTCTTCCTCTGTAGACCATTTTCTACTCAGAAAATCAGCCCCGACATTCTGTCTTCCCGGAATATATTCCACTTTGAAAGAATAAACGCTTAAAAGAAGCGCCCAACGCATGATCCTTGCGTTAAATTCTTTATTGGCACCAAGAAATGCTAACGGAGCGTGGTCTGTTTGCACCGTGAACGATGTACCATAAAGAAACTCATGATGGCGTCTGATACCGTCAATCAGAGCAAGACATTCCCTTTCAACTACGCTGTAGTTCCGTTCCGCTTTATTTAATTTCCGACTGCCATAGGCAACTGGAAATAGCATGTTCAGGTCACTGTCATCGGCTTGAAGCAGTGTTGACCCGATGCCCTGACCTGACGCGTCGACTCTCAGTACAAAAGGTTTCTTGAGGTCAGGCAACCTCAAAATGGGGTATGCAGACAACTGTCCTTTCAAAGTGCTATACGCGTGTTCGCACTTTTGATCCCATATGACCTTATCAGGACAACCTTTCTTTGTGAGGTCAGTCAGAGGTGCCGTCAGTCCGTTGAAGTTCTGGATGTACTTCTGATAGTATGCACATAGCGATATGAAGGAACGTACGTCTTTCTTCGTTCGGGGTCTTTTTGCTGCCACTTTTTTCTCCACGTTCTTCTTAATAGGCCAACTGCATCCGTGAGAAATAGTGTGCCCCAGGAAGTCTAACTGTTCAAACCCGATGAGACATTTGCTAGGTCTGGCTGTGAGACCCGTTTCCTGTAGTCTCCTGAGGAGCATAGCAACCGTAGCAATATGTTCTTCATAGGTTTCCGATGCAATTAAGATGTCATCCATGAAATTATGGATATGGGGACTTTGCAAAGGTTGTAGAAGCTTCCTCATCATCCTGGTGAACACTCCTGGTGCGTTATGCAAACCGAACGGCATCACGTTAAATGTGTAATGTCCTTCACTAGTGCTGAAAGCTAACAAAGGTTTAATTTCCTCCTTGACTGGTATTTGATAATAACCTTTACTGAGGTCAATCTTGGAGAAGATCTTAGCTTTGCTGAGCTTGGTGAACAACTCAGAAACAGTTTGGAGAGGTTCGGGCTGGAATTCCGTTACAGCGTTTAGCAACCTGTAATCAATGCACAGCCGAACTTCCTTATTGGGCTTCTGCAACAGCACTACGCTCGAGCTGTAAGGAGATGTAGACTCACTGATAATTCCTGCCTGACGCAGCTTGTCTATTTCTCCGCGAAGTGCATCAGCTTTAGCGTACGGGATGGGGTAAACTCTGGTTTGAACAGGGGTCTCGTTTGTTAATTTCATATCAAATTCAATGAGATTTGTTCGACCAGGTACATCCGTTAAAACTGCACTGTACTGTTTTAGTAGAGCCCTAGTTTCTGTTTGTTGTTCTGGTGAGAGATTGTCGCCGAACTTGACATCTTTAAAGGATTCTGTGGGTTGCAGTGGATACTCCATGCAACCATCATCATCTTCCTCGTCTTCCGTTGCTATGGCGACAGCCAGGAGATGCTCGGAGGATGGCACCGGTCTTTCCAAATATTTCTTTAGCAGATTTATGTGGAAGACCTTCTCCTTTCCTTTGATGGAGATCTTGTAGTTGGTACGTGAGATCTTTTTAAGGACGGTAAACGGTCCTTGCCATCCGATGCGAAGTTTATTGCTTCCGGTTGGAAGTAGCAATAGGACTTTCTCCCCTGGTTGTAGTTCTCTCTCTTTTGCAGCTTTGTTGTATCTTTTAGTAATTTTAGCGCGGGCTTTCTTAAGGTTGGTAGTAGCTAGATCCCATCCTAGCTTTAGCCTTTCCTTAAGCTCAGATACATACTTGCTTGCAGAGACGACTGTCTCGTCAGCCTTCTGGTCTGTCAGGGACCGAAGTAAGGCTTCTAGTGGCCCCTTAATAGGTCTGCCAAATAAAAGTGTAGCTGGCGCAAAACCCGTAGACGCTTGGGGTACCTCTCGGTAGGCGAATAAGGCAGCCGATATATATTGGTCCCAGTCTTCCGGTTTCTCCTGACCCAGCTTACGTAACATCATGGTGAGGGTACCGTTAAAACGTTCCACGAGCCCATTTCCGGCCGGATGGTAGGGACTTGTGTGGATATGTTTGGCCCTCAAGATCTTAAAGATCTCCTCCATTAACAGGCTACGGAATTGGGATCCATTGTCCGTCAAAACTTGTTGAGGGAATCCCAACCGTGTAAAAATTTGCACAAGGGCTTCTGCGACATGCTTGGAATTAGTGCATGGTAGCGGTACGGCTTCGGCCCACATAGTGCAAGTGTCAACTAAGGTCAGGATGAACCTGTTCCTTCTTTTGGTCTTTTCCAGAGGACCAATAATGTCGACAGCAACCCGTTCAAATGGAGTCCCTACTATTGGCATTTGCCCCATAGGTACTGGGGGTGTCAAGTGCTTGGGTGCTACCCGTTGGCACTGGGCGCAGGATTTCACGTACCTGACAATGTCAGAGTTCATTCCTGGCCACCAATAGTGGTTTTTTATTCGCTGAATAGTGGCGTTTTGTCCCATGTGTCCGCTAAAGGGAAGAGAGTGCCCCATTTCTAAGATCTGGTTTCTGTACTGCGTCGGTACTAGGAGCTGGTTATTCCCCGTGTCCGGGTTGCCCGTTCTACGATACAATACACCATCCTTAGAAAAGATGTCTCCGTTGTGTCTGGGGTCCTTAGCCATGGGCAGTTTTTTAAAGCAGGGCGCCAGAGTAGGGTCCTTTTGTTGCGCCTCCTTCAGTTCATTCGGCAACAAGTTTGGCGCAGGCTCCCTCTCCTTCTTGGCTTGCCCTCTTGTGGTTACCGCTGCCACAATCGGCTCCTTAGGTCTCCCAATGAACACATATCTACATCCCAGGATAACTGGGTAGATCGGATCATCCATTATGGCCGCTTTAATAACTCCTCTGACAAAGTCAGAGTGTATTTCTACCAGTGCGATAGGAAGCGTCCTGGGTGCATCACTCCTGAAAACTCCACTAAGTTTGACGGTTTCCTCTGTCTCCTGACCGGGTTTGACTAGGTGCCTAGCGACAATACAATCAAAACTTAATCCAGTGTCAAAAAGACAAGTAGTGAGGTACCGTTCAAAATTACAGTTCCTCGAGTTGAGGGTCGGTCCCCCTCAGGTTGAGAATCACTGACATTGACTCTACCTTTCGAGGCTGTATGCAAACATCCAATGCGGTTTGCACCGTTTTGTTTGCCCTGATCAGACGTTCCTGGTGTAGGGGTCTTCCCTTTTCCTTGACCTTGGTGGCCGCGCTGCCACGTAGGCTTGTTGGGTTGATCAGAATTGTTGTTGGGGGGGTATCGGGTTTTGTAGAATTTCGATTTTTCCTGGGGAGGTTTCTGGGTATTGTTATCTCGTTGGTTATAATGTTGAGAGGAATGGGAAGAATAGGATGCCTGCTCTAGATTCTGTTTTCGAGATGGCTCATCGGTGGGTTTACGTTTAGTGCTGGGAAGTTCGGCCATTGCATTGCTATAGCGTTCGGCTTTATTGAGTATGTCTTCAAGCCTGACTGCCCCCTGTTCAGCCAAAAATCTACGAGTTTCATTCGACAAAGTGGATTTTATCTGCTCCACAAGAACAAGTTCGAGGAGTCCCTCATATGAAAGAGGTAGGTCAGATAATTCAATGCACTTTGTCAGATAACCCGTGAGACGTGAAGAGAACTGGGGAAATGTTTCCGTGCTCTCTTTTCGGCTGTTTCTGAACAACTGCAGAAACTTTCGGGCAGTCATCTCAAACTGCTGTAGTAAGGCCTTTTTCAACATGTCGTAATCATGTTGATTCGGTCCCAGCTTTGTGTACACGTCATAAGCATTGCCTTTCAGTGACGTTGAAAGTTTGAGCGCCCAGCGGGTACTCTCTAACCCATAAAGATTCGCGAGTCTCTCGAATTTTTCTAGGTAGCTGTCAATTTTTTCGTTAGGGCTAGGAAAAGATTCTAAAGAAAACGACATAGCAGTTAATTGGGCAGATTGAGTACTGGAGAGGTCCATTGATTGAGACTGGGGCGAAGACGGCTCTCCGTTAGTCGAAGTAGAGGCGCCCCGACTCTCTAGAGCCTTAAGCGCCAGTTGATGCTGTCTTTCCTTGTCTCTCTCTCTCTCTCTGCGAGTTTCCATCTCTGCTTCAATTTTCTTCTGTTCCAAAAGACGTTCTTCCGCTTCTTTCTTATCTGCCCTCTCCTGGGCTTCTCTCCTCTCTGTTCTTTCTTTCTCTTCCTTCCTCTCAGCTTCGGCTCTCTGTTGCTCCGCCTTCCTCTCAGCTTCGGCTCTCTGTTGCTCCGCGTCATATATTTCCAATTCCTGGTTAATAAACGCGTTTGCAGCTTCTGCATCTAATCCTGCCTCTTTCGCTTCCAGCCTCAAGATGGACCTCATCTTTATCCTCTCTGCCATTGTTAAAGAATAAGATGAAGTATGCTTAGAGAACTAGTAAGAAGAAACGCGAAAGGGAGGAACTCTGAACCGCTACGAGAAAAAAAAAAACACAAGTACAAATTTACCTGTGTTACCTCCTACCTGTACTGTGCAAACTTATCGCTGCTATTATCTGGCAATTAAGGCTCTAAACGCAAGCGACTATGCCACTAAATGGTAAGTTACACTGGAAAAGAATCTACTTTTACTAACAGTAGAGAAAAATTTATATTAAAAAAATTTAAAAGGAAAAAAAAAATTTCCCCTAAATTTTAAATCTCTGCCAACAAACTCCGTCCCTAAAGTCAATTATTGAGATGAGACGTTGTTAACTTAAATTTTTCCAAAATCAGAACAATCCGTCTTTAGCTAAGCTCAACTCTTTTTGACTTCAAAAACCTTAGTGACTGTAAAACAATCACGCAATCCCAGCAACTTTTATAAAGAAAGAAATATAATTATCTCCGCCAGAGGATAATTAAAATAGCAAATATATTTGTTTATCTGTACTTTCTACTGGTGTGGAGAGAAAACAACCTGTAAATATGCTGTGTGGACAACCCAAATACTTAAAGAACGTTTGTCTAGGGGTGTAATTATTTATTTATTTCCCTAATTCACAAAGACAAATCATTCACACTCTACCTAGTTAGACCCAAACTAAATCACTCAAAATATCTTTAACCCGGCTATGCGATTGCCTCAAATGTAGCTCAAGATCCCAGAACCAGCCCACAAATATGTGTGCATCAAATGTATCTCAAAATTATCCCGGACGAGCCGGCCAAATATTGTCGTAAATTTATTTTGAGAGAAAAGAGTCGTAGAAATAGTGGTCCGGTTTAGAGTGGAAAATGATGATGGAAAGCTCAGTGATAGAAAATGTAGAGATTTAATAGTTGCTTCACAGCGTGCTGGAGGAGAGTAAAGACAGACTTATTTACGACAAATCGTGTCTCTCAATCTTCTCTTTCACTCTCCTGGTCAAACAATTATTTGCCAGTTTTCCAGACTCGCATCTGCGCGCTCACCGATTTGGTGTTTTCAAACACACACACGACGTTGATACAAACTATATTAAACGAATAGGGGAAATGTTGGGCTTTGGGTATATCCAACACACAGAACTAAATGAGTTTAGGTGATTTTATTCACTTTAAACATCAATTACTAAAAATATCAGATATTACATAAATTATCATAAGTACACAAATGCAAATAACAAGTTTGGGAGGGGGTGAAGAAGATTGGTATCGACTAAGCCCTTCCCGCTCATTAGACAAAGACAAACCCATCCAGAGATAGATAATATCAGGAACACGGGTACGTTAACCTAACAGTAAAGTTAATTACTCTGAAAGAGGTGTTACCAAGTTAGGTATAAGTGATAGAAAAAAAAAAAACCTGTTCTTCCCAGCTGTTCTTCCCTTTACTAAGCAAATGGAAAGGAGGTGGTTTTAAACAGAGTTAACAAATTATCAACTATCCCACTTAAAGGAACAATGTAGGGTATACAGAAAAGATATATGTTACCAGGTAAGCAAGTTAACAAAATGGTCACACAAAAAAATTAATTTCCTGTCATTCATACACGCGCTAGCAAAGGCCTTCACTCATCTTGCTCTCACTTACCGATTGTGAAAAAATCTTGCACTCCATAGAATAACACAACAGCAGTTACACCTCAACTAAATGTATGAGTGTTTGTTCAAGTTCTAGCCCCAGATTATCGGGTAGGCGGTCAGCACATAAAAGGATCCCGTAATCGCTGGAAAATGAATCTGTAGTTGTGTCTCTTTTCTTAATAACAGTTTCTATGGGAGGGCACGGTCTCTGATACCGGGGTGAGGATGGTGTGGTCTATTTGACTATGCCGCGGATAATAAAAATTCTTACGCGTGCTGGTACACTTTATCCGTGAGGTATGGTTTAAGTCCAGTGAGAAAACTAGTCACATCACTGTTCAGGAAATTATGAATTATCTCTCTGTGTCAATAAACTAACAAAGCTCGGGCCAGTGTTCTTCTTCCCGTTACGACTTAAGTTGTTTGATGGTGCGTTAAATTTGTCTTTGGGTGTGCTTTCTTTGCTATAAGTTAGATAGCGGAATTCCAAACATAGAATCGCCTCAAAGATTAAAAATTTACACAGTCTCAACAAGTTCTGCGTCAGGGGAACTCTACACACTGTTTATGCTTTGCTTTGCTTAGATTGATTTCTTTATTGCTTTCTTAATGCTGGGATCGCACAGGTTACGATCACTCTGTATGAAAGAAAAAAAAAAGACATGTAATATACCGAAAACAAATAACCTTCTAAAGCGCGATGAATTTCCCGTTAAGCCTATAATACACTCGAGTATTTAATTATGTATTTAATAAACACTGCGCGAATTCTAGTGGTTAAAAACACACATCTATAAAACTAGGACTTAACTGAATTTATTAATTATAAATTCCTTCGCGACTTTAAAAGTTAATTTAAGCATCTATTATCTTTTGAAATAATATAATAGATAGATCATTATATATTAAAACTGGAACTCTTGAGATGGTTTAATTAAATAGATTTAAATTAACACAAAATCCCTTGAAATAGAATGACTAGACCACTGATCACTTTACACAATATATATTTTACCGCTTTGCACAGAATTAGAAATCACTGCAAATATATATAAAATCCAGGGAAAATCTATAACAAGATTTCAATAAAGCTAGTGCTTCTGTAAAGGTCTGGCCAGCGAGTGATAACGTGTCTAGTTCTTCATGGTCTATTTAGCTAAAATGAAATGTAAGTTGAGTGGGACATGATAAACTTGACAACTTATTTGATCTCACGAACTTTTGGGGATCTGACCGCCAAATCAAGAGATGAAGCCGCCCCCTGGTCTTCGTATCCGCTCGCTGCTGCCCGTTTCGCTTTCCCCCGTTCGCTCGGTTCCTCGATTGACACCGAGACGCGAAATTAGCGGCAAGCAACTGCGTCTCGTATCAGGGAAAACTACTGTCTTTGATAGCGCCGATAGTCTCCCTTAAGATCCCTCGGTCTGTCTCTTTGATCTCGTCGCTGTATCCTACATGAGTCCCGGTGGAATGCGTTCTGGCAAACGAAAAGTTACAACAAATGTTCAGGGGTTCTAATGTTTTGAAAAGCTAAAGGTCCCTTTAAATCATCCATCATATCAGGGAAAATTCACTAGTCAAACTAGACGTACATCACACTAAGGAACCCAAATATATAAGTTTTAAGGGAGCTAAGTGGCGGCGTTCAAAATATGTATTTTCTTCTAGGATAGTCGTGCTGTTACCACCTCCTCACTTCCAAACTTTATGGTGTCTGCTGTACTGTCAGACTAATGTCAGGAGTTTAGACATAAAACAGTAGAATGTCATGTTTCCGAATAAGAATTTTACAGGTTTTTAAACCTAACTCTCGTATGGGTAGTGTTTTTTTTTTCCACTGTCTATTTGAAAAAAAAGCTAGTGCTTCATGCCTTTCGCGTTGGGGGTGGCATTACTTGTATATCGCGAGACGCGTGTTAGTGTTGCCGGCGTTCCTGCTTTCAGCCCTCCCTCTCTCTATCCTAATTCCATCTGTCTTTTCAGTAATGCTAGTATTAATTTAGGTCATTAATCAGCTTGCGTATCTAAGGTTTTCTTAGAAATGCAGTACACGTTTTATTGTTTTGTGGAAACGCGTGTATGCTGCTATAGGCTTTACTAGTAAACGTGAAAGCGTGAGAATATGCAGACGAAGCAGAAAAAGGGGGATCTCGAGTACAGTCATTGTGACAGCACTGTTCTTTACCATTCTTCTTTCCCTGTTATTGAATTTATGCGTTAGGTTTTAAAATTTACTTTTTAATTTATATATGTGGATTTAGAATGTCTCACGACAGTCTGCAAACTGTAACGTTTCCACGTTGATAGTAAAGCCTATAGCAGCATACACGCGTTTCCACAAAACAATAAAACGTGTACTGCATTTCTAAGAAAACCTTGAGATACGCAAGCTGATTAATGACCTAGATTAATACACTGCGTAATGAAAAGACAGATGGAATTAGGATAGAAAGAGGGAGGGCTGAAAGCAGGAACGCCGGCAACACTAACACGCGTCTCGCGATATACAATTAATGCCACCCCCAACGCGAAAGGCATGAAGCACTAGCTTTTTTTTCAAATAGACAGTGATAAAAAACACTACCCATACGAGAGTTAGGTTTAAAAACCTGTAAAATGCTTATTAGGAAACATGACATTATACTGGTTTACTTTTGAAAGCCTGACAGTACAGCAGACACCCTAAAGTTTGGAAGTGAGGAGGTGGTAACAGCACGACTATCCTAGAAGAAAATACATATTTTGAACGCCGCCACTTAGCTCCCTTAAAACTTATATATTTGGGACTTGCTGACAAAGAATATGTTAAGTGTTACGCAAATAGTCTAGGAATTAACAAATTATAGCCAAAAGAAAATAGTGAGGGTGTCAGACAACACCAAATAATAATCGCACAGTGGCATGTTTTGAAACCACCATTTTACGGGAAATAGGTCACCATGTTAAATCCAATTTGATTGGCGGGAATGATATGTAAGGCTAAACACGATTAGTCGGACTACAAATACTAATTTTGGTTGTATGGGGAAACGTGAGAAGGGTAAAATTTTTTGAAAAGCTGTGTAAACATGGCCCGATTGGTTAGACCCGTTAATATAGTCAATTAGGAGCGTCAGTTCAGTGCCACATTTTAAAATAAACTTACTAAGAAACAGTGCGTTGAGAACCAGCTTATATTTTTTCTAAATAAAAGCCTGGGACAGCGGCAGATCGGATTTTGTGCCATATTCATCGCCAGTCAACGTATTTGTGTATTATTTCCATGAATTGTGGTAAGCTTGACATATTTGATATCTTTTTAATGAAAATTGAATGTAAATTGATAATTTATGTCTGTATATGTGCGTGGTTCAGTAGCAAACATGAGGCAAGGCCTAGATATTGCTCCAACCTGAACAGGACGTGTCGGAGAAAAGTAAAACTGCATGGAATTGCCAAACAGTACACTGACACCTATCTTATTGACTAGAAAGAACTAATGCTGGAATTGCAGAGGCGTAATAACCATTAGGGAGGAGTATACTGGTGTAAATTGTTTCAGATGAAGCTAGCAGTTGGCCTACCGCTCTGAACTCAGTGTTTGTTATGTATTGTGTTCAGTGTGGAAATAGATTATAAATTAGTTCTGAAGTAGGAGGTACAACCTTCTTGTTTCAGGGACCGTGGTCCTAAGTTATTGAAGCAGCACCTGGTCTGAGTTTTGCTGAATCCAGAGGCTGACAGCATACTCCTTGGTCCAGATAGCGACCAGTGAGGTGTCTCCAGAACACAGTGAAGCAATCGAGCAGAGGAGTCTTTTCCTGCCGCCATCACGAAAGATAAGCTTCTGTGGCCAGAGCAGCTCAACATTATGTGCCCCCCCCCCCCCTCTAAAATTGACATTATATTAAACACAGAGGGACAATAAATTGTTTCAAATGACAGGAACTGTGAACTTTTCCCAATACTATTTCCACGATAATCAAACACTTGAAGTCATGATGACAAACAACAATCTAGCTTGAAAAACAAAACCAGTATTACCTCATAGTACTACTTCACAACTTACACACATAGGATAATACTAATAAAATATGTCAATACAAAGATCATATATATAAACTGTGTACATACTACTTGTAATTACATTTGATTGTGATTTCTGGTTCACTGTGTAGTTGAATCAGGATATCTATTATTGAAAGGAATTAATACATATATATTTGAAACTTTACACTTGACTCATTTAAGATAGTCTTATAGAGTGTTATATGTGTGTGAGTGTCACAGTGTTGTAAAGTGTTGTGGAATAAATGAAATTGTTTATCTGTCTGTTGTTGTTGTGACTTACACTTCATCATTATCATAACCCTAGACATTCAACGTAGTCATCACAATATTCCAGAATAATTCTGACTGAGGTATAAATGTGGTAGCAAGTAAGGTCATCTGTAATACACCACACTTATTAGATACAGATACCTTCACAGCTGATCTCAGTCAGTACACTAAGTCCCCTATAAATATTAATATCATCCCACTTTACCACATATATTGGGGTCTCACTCCCGGGATATTGAACTTTCTCCTATTATATATATATTGGGAATAATAAAAATGTTAAAGGTATCCTTGGGTGAAAATAAATAAGGTTGAGCTCTCAGTGCCTGTGGTTGTCCTTAGATATTTAGTTAGAGATTAAGTTGTTTAGTTAGATATTGTTTACAATTGCCTGTTAGAAAATGGCCGACCTGGCAAAATTTCGATCTGCTGCTATGGAGGCTGCAAAAGAGTTAGGAATGGACGGGCAAGTTATGATTTCCTATGTCACTACGGAATGTGACAAATTTATTGAACGTGAAGAAAGAAGATTAGAAAAAGAGGCCGAAAGAAAGTTAGAGGCTGAAAAGGAAATTAAGAGGTTGCAGATTGAGGCTGAGGCTAAGAAATTGGAGGCAGAAAGAGAAGAAAAAAAGGCAGAAAGGGAAGCCGAGGAAAGAAGATTGACTGCAGAGAGGGAAGCAGAAAAGGAGGAGAAGAGATTACAAAGAGAACATGAGTTACGACTAAGGGAGTTTTAGTTTCAAGGCCATGCTCCTGAAAATGGTGCCAGTCCCTTTACCTCCGATGCTACTGCTAGTCAGGGAGCCTCAACCTCAGCTATGAACTTTCATTTAGATCATTTTGTTGAGAAAGACGATGCAATTGAGAGCTATCTAAATAGATATGAACTATTAGCTACCACGTATGGGTTAGAGAGAGAAAGGTGGAGCTTAAAGTTATCTCAAGGGCTTCGTGGGGCAGCTTATGAAGTTTTTGCCAAAATGAGCAGAGGTGATCAAGAAAATTATGACATGCTAAAGCAGGCTCTTTTGTTAAGATATGAAAAGAACGCAGAATTTTATAGAAAAAAGTTTAGGAATGCTAAACTACTGTCAGGTGTAACCTATCACCAGTTCTCTGCACGGTTAGAGACATACTTGGAGAAATGGACTTCTCTGGGGAAAACCCAAGATCTTAAGGAAATGATCCTTATAGAACAACTAAGAGAGTCCATGGCTCTAGACCTGAGAAAGTTTCTCATGGAACAAGGTGCAGAGAGGCTGGGTGAGTTGCTAAATGTTGCTGAAAGGTATCAAGCAGCCCAGGCAGAGGTAACAGGTAACAAAAGGAAACAGGTAGACTATTTTAGGGCACCATAGAACTTTAATAAATTTGATCCTAGAGATCATAACCAAAGTAAGCACCAGTTTGATAGGCCACGGTATGACAATAAAAATAAAACCCCACATATCTATGAAAGGAAATACGATGAAAGAAAATCTTTCAACTAAGGAAGGAGGTGGTGTAAAAATTGTAAGATGGACAATCATGATACTGACCGTTGTAGAAGGAAACCTGTGTATATGGCCACCCTTCAGGTCAGGTCAACCTCAAGACAGGAGGAGGATATCCTGATAGATACCACTCCAGAAGAGATGAGGAAGGCACAGGATGGGGATAAGACCCTCAAGCCTTGTTTCAGGAAATTGTCAACTTGTCATACAACTCCAGGCAAGGGAGATTTTTACATGAAAAACAAGTTGATTTACAGGAAGGCCGGAACTAGATCCAATGGTCACGGACAGTTGGTTCTTCCAAAGAGATATAGGGCAGACTTATAAGGAGCCTACATGTGAAACAAGATGGGGACCATGAGAAAATAGGTACCATCATTCAAAAGGTGGCTCAAAATTATTATTGGCCCAAGGCAAGGTGGGACATTGAGAATTTTGTAGAAAGGTGTAGCATAGCACATGAGGGAACACCCACAAGTGGGAACATTGATCAGGACCTGGACACGCCACGGGGCAAACATAGGCCTGACAATAGAAAGAATAATAAAGTGGACCAAGTGGAATGGGAAGCCCCTTTTCACGGACAAGCTTCAATTAACTGTTTTACAATGGCCACTATGCAGAGAGTGCAAAAAGATGTCTTACCCCAGGATAAGCCGAAAATCCCTCAATCGGACTTAAGTAAAATGGAGGAAGATGTAGAGAGGAAATCTCTCATCGAGAATTTTAGGTGGGGAGAGAGCCCCAAGAAAAGAATTGGTAGCGGTCGTTTTGTGCATGATAATTCTGGGAAGAAAAATCATCACTATAGAGCATCGAGTGGAAGAGACCATACCGGTGCATGGACAAATAGGTCCACAAAATTAAAGGTCCATATGAAGCGCTGTTAAGAACGTGGACTGATGAAAAGGCAGAGGAAAATATTACATCCTCATACCAATATGTGAATGAGCTGACCACTCGTTTAAAAACTGGCTGGAAACTTGCCAATGAAAATTTGAAACAAGCCAGGAAGAAACATGCTGCCTATTTCAACAGGAAGGCTAAAGACAGAGATTTGGCTGTGGGAGAGAAGGTACTGCTTCTTCTACCCGGTAGTCAGAATAAGTTACAAATTGGATGGCAAGGTCCATATACAGTTCTAGAGAAGGTGTCTAGAACCAATTATAAGATAGATAAGAAGGGGAAAGAAAAAATCTATCATGTGAATCTCCTGAAGAAATATTTGGAAAGAGAAAATCAGGAAGAGACACACTTGTTGACCTTGTCCATTGCCATGGAGATGAAAAAGGAACCACTTTCATCATTTGAATATCCATTACACCCCTGTGAGACAGCGGCACAGGTGAAAATCAGTACGCATTTAACGAACAATCAGAAAGAGAGAGTGCAACAGGTTCTAGATAATCATACAGAGGTGTTAACAAACCGACCGGGGCATACAAACTTATTGGAATATGATATGAAACTGATAGACCCCACACCTGTCTGTATGAAACCCTATTCGATTCCTTTTGCTAAGGAGAAAGCTTTGAAGGAAGAGATAGACTATTTGTTGAAGGAGGGGATAATTTCACACATTGAATCTTCGTATAGTTCCAGTGTGGTGCTCTTAAGGAAACCCTCTGGAGAACATAGACTCTGTATAGATTACAGGAGACTGAATGCTATCACAGAAGGACAGGTGGATCCATTGCCGGATACAAATCAGTTGTTTGCCAAGGCTAAATAAAGCTAAATATTTCTCAAAAGTGGATCTGAGTAAAGGATACTATCAGATTCCAGTAAAGCCTGAGGTTAGACCATACCTAGCTTTTAGTACCTCAGAGGGACACTATGAGTTTAACAGATTGCCATTTGGATTGAAGAATGCGCCTAGTGTCTTCTCTAGAATGATGAGAAAATTATTGGACCCTCTGAATAATCCATGCATCACAAATTTCATGGATGATATCCTTATAGCAACAGAAACATTTGAGGAACACATTGACTCTCTGAATATGCTGTTTAATTGACTTAGAGAAGCGAATTTAACAGCCCGACCAACCAAATGTTGCGTTGGATGTAATGAATTAGAATTCTTGGGACACACAGTCCATCAGGGAAACATGACCCCTGACCCCAAGAATTTAGAGAAACTAAAGAAAGCCCCGACACCACAAACCAAGAAAGACGTGAGATCCTTTGTCTCATTATGTGGTTTCTACCAAAAGTATATCAAAAACTTTAATTCCATATGTGCACCGTTAACTGATTTGACACGTAAAGGAAATCCAGATCGAATTACATGGACATCACAATGTGAATTGGCTTACCAGGAATTGAAGGAAAAGCTCACAAGCAAACCTATTTTGAAATTACCTGACTTAAGTCAAGAATTCATTGTAAGGACGGATGTCAGTAATATAGGGTTAGGGGCGACCCTGTTACAGAAATCAGATGCATTGGATGGGGAATTAAGCCCAGTGGCATATGCTAGCAGAAAGTTGAATAAAGCTGAAACCAACTACTCAACTAGCGAAAAAGAATGTCTTGCAGTAATATGGGCGATAAAGAAATTCAATATTTATCTGTATGGGAAGGCATTTAAGTTGCAGACGGATCACAAACCCTTGTCGTTTCTAGCGCAGGCTAGGCATGAAAATTCTAGGTTACTCAGATGGTCATTACTGATGCAGCCATTTGAGTTTAGCATCTGGTAAGACAAATCTGGGAGCGGATTTTTTAAGCCGCCATCCGTGTGATGAGAATCACCGTAAGCCCCAGAAATAATAATAAATTTCTCTATGTGTATATAGAATTATAGACTGACATATAACGTCTGTTTTAAGAGGGGAGAATTTGTCGTGAGACATTCTAAATACACATATATAAATTAAAAGGTAAATGTAAAGGCTAACACATAAATTCGATAAGAGGAAAGAGAAATGGTAAAAGCACAGTGCTGTCACAATGGCGTACAAAAATCCTCCTTTTTTCTACTTCGTCTGCAAATTGTAACGTTTCTATGTTGATAGTAAAGCCTATAGCAGCATACACGCGTTTCCACAAAACAATAAAACGTGTACTGCATTTCTAAGAAAACCTTGAGATACGCAAGCTGATTAATGACCTAGATTAATACACTGCGTAATGAAAAGACAGATGAATTAGGATAGAAAGAGGGAGGGCTGAAAGCAGGAACGCCGGCAACACTAACACGCGTCTCGCGATATACAATTAATGCCACCCCCAACGCGAAAGGCATGAAGCACTAGCTTTTTTTTCAAATAGACAGTGATAAAAGACACTACCCATACGAGAGTTAGGTTTAAAAACCTGTAAAATGCTTATTAGGAAACATGACATTATACTGGTTTACGTTTGAAAGCCTGACAGTACAGCAGACACCCTAAAGTTTGGAAGTGAGGAGGTGGTAACAGCACGACTATCCTAGAAGAAAATACATATTTTGAACGCCGCCACTTAGCTCCCTTAAAACTTATATATTTGGGACTTGCTGACAAAGAATATGTTAAGTGTTACGCAAATAGTCTAGGAATTAACAAATTATAGCCAAAAGGAAATAGTGAGGGTGTCAGACAACACCAAATAATAATCGCACAGTGGCATGTTTTGAAACCACCATTTTACGGGAAATAGGTCACCATGTTAAATCCAATTTGATTGGCGGGAATGATATGTAAGGCTAAACACGATTAGTCGGACTACAAATACTAATTTTGGTTGTTAGGGGAAACGTGAGAAGGGTAAAATTTTTTGAAAAGCTGTGTAAACATGGCCCGATTGGTTAGACCCGCCAATATAGTCAATTAGGAGCGTCAGTTCAGTGCCACATTTTAAAATAAACTTACTAAGAAACAGTGCGTTGAGAACCAGCTTATATTTTTTCTAAATAAAAGCCTGGGACAGCGGCAGATCGGATTTTGTGCCATATTCATCGCCAGTCAACGTATTTGTGTATTATTTCCATGAATTGTGGTAAGCTTGACATATTTGATATCTTTTTAATGAAAATTGAATGTAAATTGATAATTTATGTCTGTATATGTGCGTGGTTCAGTAGCAAACATGAGGCAAGGCCTAGATATTGCTCCAACCTGAACAGGACGTGTCGGAGAAAAGTAAAACTGCATGGAATTGCCAAACAGTACACTGACACCTATCTTATTGACTAGAAAGAACTAATGCTGGAATTGCAGAGGCGTAATAACCATTAGGGAGGAGTATACTGGTGTAAATTGTTTCAGATGAAGCTAGCAGTTGGCCTACCGCTCTGAACTCAGTGTTTGTTATGTATTGTGTTCAGTGTGGAAATAGATTATAAATTAGTTCTGAAGTAGGAGGTACAACCTTCTTGTTTCAGGGACCGTGGTCCTAAGTTATTGAAGCAGCACCTGGTCTGAGTTTTGCTGAATCCAGAGGCTGACAGCATACTCCTTGGTCCAGATAGCGACCAGTGAGGTGTCTCCAGAACACAGTGAAGCAATCGAGCAGAGGAGTCTTTTCCTGCCGCCATCACGAAAGATAAGCTTCTGTGGCCAGAGCAGCTCAACATTATGTGCCCCCCCCCCCCCCTCTAAAATTGACATTATATTAAACACAGAGGGACAATAAATTGTTTCAAATGACAGGATCTGTGAACTTTTCCCAATACTATTTCCACGATAATCAAACACTTGAAGTCATGATGACAAACAACAATCTAGCTTGAAAAACAAAACCAGTATTACCTCATAGTACTACTTCACAACTTACACACATAGGATAATACTAATAAAATATGTCAATACAAAGATCATATATATAAACTGTGTACATACTACTTGTAATTACATTTGATTGTGATTACTGGTTCACTGTGTAGTTGAATCAGGATATCTATTATTGAAAGGAATTAATACATATATATTTGAAACTTTACACTTGACTCATTTAAGATAGTCTTATAGAGTGTTATATGTGTGTGAGTGTCACAGTGTTGTAAAGTGTTGTGGAATAAATGAAATTGTTTATATGTCTGTTGTTGTTGTGACTTACACTTCATCATTATCATAACCCTAGACATTCAACGTAGTCATCACAATATTCCAGAATAATTCTGACTGAGGTATAAATGTGGTAGCAAGTAAGGTCATCTGTAATACACCACACTTATTAGATACAGATACCTTCACAGCTGATCTCAGTCAGTACACTAAGTCCCCTATAAATATTAATATCATCCCACTTTACCACAATATCACCTGTGTTTACGCAAACATCTCCCAGACGGATTTCTTTCTGTCAATCGGTCGAGACCACCTGTGTGAACAATGACCACATCTATCAAAGGTGACTAGACGACTTAAGTGATAAAAGTATTAGCCGCTGACCTGTCTAATTAGCCTTGTATTATTACGGTTCACCGAGCGAAACGTAAACAAGTCTAGGGCGTGGTCAGAGCAAAAATGTAAGGGCATAAAATATGTCAAATAATAGGACGATGAGAGAGAGAGAGAGAGAGAGAGAGAGAGAGAGAGAGAGAGAGAGAGAAGGGCGCAAAAGTCCATGGACAAAACGTTTTGTGACACCAACATCTCTTTTGCTCAGGAATCCTCGATTTATAGCCTGGAAAAGTCTCTCAGCTGCTGCTCTTCGGGTAGCCAACTCTTCTTTGATGTCTCTCTTCCGGTCTATGACAGCTCCGAAGTATTTAAAGTGGCTGACCTGCTCCAGGACCTGTTCTCCCAGCTTAATCTGATGTCTTCTTTCCTCTCGTGATACCACCATGGTTTTTGTTTCAGGGTGTAATTTGTCATCACCAAGTATAATCACATTGTAAATAACATTAAAGTGTTAATAAAACAAAATGGTAAATAGAGTTACAATGAAAAACATAATCATAAACAAAAATTAACTTGAACAGACAGACTCTCTGCCAAAATGGTGGATGCACTGAGGCAAATGAAGCTGGACCTCGTCCACAAATATACGCTTGTCGATACAATAAAAATATATTTAAAATGAGGCTTCGCAAGTTGACGTTTGCCTAAGGCCTGGCACAACCTCACCATGTTAAACAATTTTATATATCAACTAGTAGCGTACTAAGGTGGTGCGAGGGGGACGGTCCGCCCCGGTGACATCCAGGAAGGGGGGTGCTATCGGACACTATTAATATAGTACTTACTGTTAAAATGTTACTTACTACTGTTTCTGTATTGGGGTAGGGGGGGGTGCCAAGTACTTTAGGGACGCCTCTGCTATCAACCACCACTGAAAGAACATGTGGCCCCATGCCCCCCAAAAGGAGCAACAAGGAAATCCAAAGATAAGAAGAATGGAACAAGATTACAAATCAAAAATTCAGCTATATCCTAATACAAGAAGATGGCACTGGGTTCCAAATAGCTGGAACATTGAATTTTTACTCCCATTTTTAAGTATGATAATTATTCTCCGCAGACGAGGAATTGTCTGAATTAATCCGGCCTTGTAATTTCACTAATCGTCTGATAACCATAACGGTGTATAATTTGTAAATTGTTTCGTTATTGAGCCTGATCTGTATGAAATAATTTAATTTTTTAGTTACTTCTATCTTTTGCAAATCTCTTTTGGAATAAAATTACATTTGCAATTGGCGAAGAGAAGTGCAAATGAAACGGTAAAGTGAGATAATCATTTTAAAAATGAAACGCGGTTCCGTTTTGTCTTAATTCGAAAATGTCAGAGAATATTTCGAAAGGAGACTTTAAAACTGGGGAAAAGGCATTATAGTATATTGTAGCGACTTCTGAATAACATGTAATAATGACAGTGAAGGAGAAATAATTTAGTTATTTCAGACTTGTAAGATACATTTTTGGAAATAGTGAATGGTTCTAAAATGGACTTAAAAAATTAAGCTAGTCAGTTTTAGAAACGAAACAAAAAACAACCAAAAATAAAATTAGAATCATGTGGCAATTCGGGATATCCTTAACACACGGAGACTGCAAGTAACAGCCACTATCACAAAAACAGAAAACAAAGTGAGACATGTAGAAAACTATGAGAAAATAATATATACTGAAGCACATTAAAAACGCACCACCTGTATAATCCAGGAACAGAGTGTGAAATGTAAATATAAGTGTGTACAAGTTTACATATTTGGAATCTTTATTCATTTTCCTATGAATCCATGCTGGTCATTAATTTGTACATTTGATTGTTATGAAATTCATTGCATTCTGTGCAGGCAAGGGAGAAAACCAAAAATACAAAAAAATGCACGTGCGTTATCCTGCTGGAGAAGCTGAAAGTCTGGATAAATTGTGAACGCAGGAGCAACCAGTGCATCCAGAACCTCATCTCGATATGTCACAGCATTAACATTTCCACGGAAGACGTGAAGAGGCAAGCGATGGTGAAAACTGAATCCTCCCCAAATGTGAATACTGCCACCTCGAAATTGGTTGACACAGCAATCTGCAAAGCGCTCTTCACACCGTCGCTAAATCCGCATACGTCCATCTGCAAAGGATATGTTGAATCTGTTCTCGTCTGTGAATAGGACAGCATTCCACTGCAGTCTAGTCCATCTGATATGTTGCTCTGCCCATTGCAGGCGCTGCTGACGATGTCTGTGAGTCAAGTTTGGCCCAACATAAGGTCGTCTTGCAGTAAGGCCTGTATCTCTGAGTCGTCGTATGACTGTCATTCGAGAGACTTGCCCATGTCTACCCACTATTGCTCTTGCTGTTTGACTTGCCGGGAGAGTCAATTCCTTAGGTGACTCAGCACAATATGACGATCTTGCGCAGGGGTAGTAACTCGTGGTTGGCCACTCCGAAGTCTATCCCGGGCACTGCCAGTGGTTCCGTAACGTTCATTGAGACGTACAATAGTGCTGTGGTGGCAATTCATCCTTCTGGCAATGGCCCGCGAGCTCATTCCGGTCTCCAACATACCAATGGCTCGTTGGCGGTCGTTTTCAGATAGTCGTGGCATTTCAAGCACATGTACTGGGTGTTTTGTCTCAACGGCCTTTTTATACCGAGTATACTGCCACACCGCGTACACATTTTCAGGGTCATAGCTGTTGAGAATCGTGTTGCACGTGTAACTTTCATCGTTTTCATGTAGTCTGTACACACACCCATGGTTTGAATCTTGCACTTTCCATTCCAGCAGCCATTCGCTCTCTACCTCATGGCAAACACGGAGAAAATCCATTCCCACACTTTTTTTTGCCAGCTTCTCGGCATCAGTATATATAATAGTGGTGCGTTTTTAATGTGCTTCAGTATATAACAAGCGGACACTTAGAAACAAATAGCTACCTCCTACAGTCATAGCAAGCACTTGAGGTGATAACGCTCAGCGGTTTTTTTTTTTTGGCCTGGTGTTCTTTTCGACGTGCCCCCCCCCCCCCCCCCTCCCCCCCTCCCACCCTCCTTGCCTTTTTTTTTCTTCTGCTTTTTGTAACAGCTTCTTTTCTCCCAATCAGAGGCGGAACTGCAAGTGGCAACTGCACTTGGTCTGAGCAGCAGCTTCGTCCTCCCAGGCTGCTGGATTTACAATCGGTTACTGCTACTTCCTGTGTTGTACAGAATCCATATGATGAAGCTGGAGTGCTCTCTCCGGGGCACAAGCTTGGACACAGTTAAACGGAGATCAAGCATTAACAAATAATAAACATCGTTTACATGAAATGGTCTGGTCAGGTTTGTGTCATGTCACGTTAATTTTGTACGTAACATATTATGCAGCAGTATATTTGTAGGTTTCCTGATCTCTCATTGGCTACAGTCTTCTTAGCAACCATCCTTGTCAATTGCAACCTAGGGTGGCGTACATTGTTTTTATTATGGGGTATAATCACAGATACGCGTACATTTACCCTTAGTTATAGCTCTTCAGCGGTTGTTATAATACTGAAGAAAACGTAATTATTAGTAATAATATGTTTCACCCAGGCGTGGAGAATAGCCCTTCAACAAACACATACCAAGCCCCTCCTGTCACGTGACATCACATAGCCCATCAACAAACACCTACCAAGCCCCTCCTGTCTGTGCCATCCGTCATGTCTCTCTATGTCTTCTTAATCCCTTCCATGCCTGTCTCCAGTTCTCTTCTCCGTGTGTTTTCTGGTTTTCCTCTGTTTTTCTTACTCTGGGGATTAAAGAATCGCCTTGTAATGCTATCAGATAGTTTCCTCAATGTGTGTTCTATCCATCGCAAGCGTCTTTTTCTCCTCTCTTGTTCCACTGGCACTTGTCTAGTTGTTGCCACCAGTTCCACATTAGTGAACTTGCTACACTATTTTAATCTAATTCAACGCATGTACCCACTTATGAAAGTCTGTAGCTTTATTGTTGTGTTTTTGTTGTTCGCCATATTTCGGAACAATACTTCTTCTTCTTGTTCTTCGTACACTCTCAGACGTCCACTTGAATGTTCTCAAAGAAAGCAGTAGTCAGTTTGAGGCTATTTGAATACAATTGGACTGACTTGCCATTTGAATTGAAGATTGTTATTTTTTTTCTTTTGGGATATTTTATATATATATATATATATATATATATATATATATATATATATATATATATATATATATATATATATATATATATATATATATATATATATATATATATATATATATATATATATATATATATATATATATATATATATATATATATATATATATATATAAGTTAATAATAGCAAATACTGTTCCATAATATTTTAAGTCTGGACACTTGACTGTAGTTGTAGTAATCCAGAAAGTCAAAACGGGCCACAGTAATAATAATTTAGTAAGATCAAAATGTCGAAACACAACAGAGATACTATTAACCGATACCGTTCACTTGTGCGTATGTTACCTGAACAGTTCTCAAAGTGACTAGTAAGTGACCCACCAGGATACACGCTTTTTGACATAAGGTTTTAACTCAAAATGTCCGAAGTATGAACAAAGTGTCAACTGAAGTTCGCTCACACCAAAGTCCAGTATAAACAGGACCTCAATTTAAAAATGGACCGAAGTCCAAATAGCAGAAACTACTTGAGAGAATTGAATACGTAATAGTAATGATAGTAGAACAGCTCAGGAAAAAGCAACGATCCATGAAATGAAAAGTATTTTATGCAACAAACTTTTGACAATGGAACTAAGCAAGCGAGTTCTTCAGTAGAGACCATCCTGGCGTAAAAGCTAAAGGGTAGTCCCATAACAGAAACTGCCGTAGGAGAGCGAAGTGTTAGAGACTTCACCATACTAGGTCCAACTTTTTATGAAGTGGGGTGATGAGTTCCCTTCCCCGCTGTCTTTGCCTTCCCTAACTCACAAGCAGAGTAAGGTACTGATTTACAGCTGGGTTGACTGAAGCGTGGCGTAATCAGGTTTTGATCATGGAACTCAGTAACTGCGCCAGTCGGAGGTTCAAACTTTGACATATGGAATTAAACAATACATGCTGTTATACATATTGTGACAACGGGAAAGACTGAAGGAAACATAGATAGACAATGACACAGAGAGAAGATACTGAACTGTTTGACATCACGGCATGGGAAGAAGTCAACAACAGAATTGATAAATAGTGGAGACAAGAAGTTGTGGAGAGACATGATCACCTACGGCAAGGAGGTATGGTGTTTGAAGGAGAAGAAGAACACAGGGGATCGGAGTGGCTAAGAAGTATGGCGTCCGCTTCAAAGTGTACAGGTATCGGGTTCGGTTCCCAGTACAAGGAATATATGTGATGGAATTTTTTTCAGAACCAGTGGGTCCTGATAATGTCATCCTCCTGAGTAGTGAGATCGGATGCCTAACCTTCTCGGCTAAGGGCGAAAACATAGGAGGTCCCGTGTGCAAGTTGCGCACGTTAAAAATTCTTCGGCAGTTGGAAATCGTAGAGAGTAGGTCATACAGCTGCTGCCCTGGCAAAATTTACAAAATTAGAAAAAGTACGCGCAACAAAAATATTTATAGAATGTGTGATTCCTGTCTACTCACATTGGGATCCTCGTTGGTTCTACAGAGTTTGTGCATTGCGCTGAGATCCGTCTAGTGTGATTTAAGTGAGGAGATCTGAACACTGATGGATGTGTCCGTGTGCAAGGAAGATGGTGCATAAAACCGAAACCCAATCAAGAAGAAGACCCAGTAACGGGTAAATAAATTATCTGGACCCCCACACCCAGGTAATGGAGCGGACAGAATTAATCCACTGCCCCCTACCAAGCATTGTGTTTAAAAATAACAATCTAACTAAGGAGGGTTCTGCATGGGTTTAGTAATTTAATCACGGGAAATTAGTAGCTACAGAACTATAACTGCAAGAAGACATGAAGTGATTTGGTGCAGGCTTTAATACTTATTGGAGCCACGCTAGTGTAGTGGTTACTGTGGCGTTCTCCAACTTGCTCTTGGGTTTAGTGATTTAATTCATGGAAGAGTGAAACATATTTGCAGTAGCCAAGTGATCATACAATAGTTCTTAATTACTTGCTACATAAACATCCGCACAAGAATTGAAGACACGTCCAGCTTATTCACAACACGAACATGTTTATTATGGATAAAACGTATGCTCCAATGAAGTATTACTTGTAAGACCTTTTTCACTACACATCGCTAACTCCCCTGGCATAGGGAAAATGCCGGTACTGGCATATAACAGTCTGTCCGTAAATGTCGAGATCCAGTCCTGTAATCAGCTGTATCTATGAGCATACGAATATATAAGAACAGGAACATCGCCCGTCTTCAGTCTGCAAACATCACTATATCATTTCTATTCACTCCTCTACCTATCCTGTGAATGAATCAGACACTCTGTCATTCCAGGATGAACAGACTTACTTCAGAACATATCTATCAAACACACCGACATCTGAAATATCTCGGAGCAATTCACACATGCATCCTCCCTGTTCAACGACACATCTCCTAATGCCCCTGAACCCTTCGCTCTCATTCGCCCACCTTTTGACCTCTCTTGCATACTGATTAGTGACGTCGTCTCTGCCGCAATGCGACGGACGAGGCTATTTAATAGCTAGATATAAGAACATAATAACAGCATATAAAATGTACGTCACATCTTCCCCCCTCCCCTGTCTGAGGAGAAAAATGAAATTTTTCTTCCTCAGAGGTAGGTAAACAAAATATAAAGTGAGATTCCAGTGCCCCCAAGTAGAGAGTTCAAATACAATACGAGCGGAGACAAGGAAGTACTCCAACACCTGTGTCTGTCATGAGAAAGCCAAATTTAACACAACGTGAGGACATTGATATGAAAATATCAAAGCCTAAGTCTTACTCAAGTCGAGACAATATGACACATAAGAAGTAGATGACCTGCCTTCCAGTAACTAAGACTACGTGTTATATGAACTCATCCATACCTGTCAATCATTTTCACTCTAATGTCACATACTTTTGGTCTAAGTCCTGTCAGGTCATAGACTGAGTGAATATTGTCACTTAATAGAATTGCAAAGTAATTATGCTACAGATGACCCTTAAGTAATTATAACCTAATATTTGAAAATTGTAAGACACATGCAATGAAGTACATGATGTAATACCTTCATGATAAGAGAATAATGTTTTCTGTTTTTCTACTTTTTTTTCCATTCATATTATGTTTTGTTTTCTTCTCTCACATGAGTCTTTATTCACAATCTCAATGGATGATATACCATGATGATTAAGACAAGCATAATAAGTCCTAAAGACCCTGTGTAGTTTGGTAAAAGTAGTTAATGTCAATGCAAACAAGACATGCTCAGTTGGTATAAGACTTCAGTAGATGCAAGAAGTTTAGTAAAGCAGAATACAGGGACAATGCATAGAGATACTCCTTCTTAAACCCTGTGTGTCCATTAATCAAAGTCTAAGCACAAAGGTAGTAATAAAAATTAATGTGTCCAAAAAAGAATATATTAGGTAAATATCCCTATTAAGTTTGTTGAGCACAAAAATTGTGAGTGTTCATAAATCCATGCAGATAATTCAAGTTCACGATTCATGTCCCATGGGTTATCAAATAAAAAGGTAATAAATTATCCCTGAATAGTTTCTTTGGTTCACAATGTGTACTGAGATGTACCTGAATCCTGAGTATGATTGATGTCCCATGTAGAAAAAGTTATACACTAGGTAGTTTCCCCTGAATATCCATCACCGGTATAGTTGCATACCAAAACATAATGCAAGTTAATCCATGCCTACTAGTTGCTGTAAACACAGTCCTTGAACTATGCGAATAACAGAGTCATGGAATGAACATAAAGATAGTCAAATGTGGCAGATATAAGTGTACCTATAGGTTGTCAAAGACAACTAACTGGAATATAAGAAATTCTCTCCATCTGGGAGATTCCGTGATGTATCAAACCAGTCCTAGATGGTTGTACAGCGTGACAAGACATCTGCAAGATTGTTCTCAGAGCCCTTGATCGCCCGGATGGTGTAAGAGTATGGCTGTAGACTTAGGGCATATCTAGCTGTTCGTTGGTTTGAAAAATTAGCTTTTTGTAGATAAGCTAGCGCCCTCTGGTCTGTTTCGATGATAAATGGAGCCCCAATCAAGTATTTTTGGAGTTTTGCCACACTCCATGATACAGCTAGGAGCTCTCTTTCCAGAATGGGGTATTTCGTTTCTGTTGAAGATAACTTGCGGCTCACATACAATACTGGATGCAAAACATTGTTGTGAAGTTGCATCAAAGACGCTCCTATCGCATATTGAGATGCATCACACCTGAAAGTAAAGGAGATAAATGGGTTAGGCAGTTTCAATATTGGTGCCTGTGAAAATACAGATTTAATACGGTTTAATACATCTTGGCATGGCTGGGTCCAGACTATTTTGTTAGGACATCCCTTTTTCAGCAAAGATGACAAAATGGAAGTTAATTCCGAGAAATGAGGAATGAATTTCCTGTAAAAGTTGATTAGACCTAACAAACTCATGACTTGTTTTTTTGTTTTAGGAACCTCAAGATTAAGAATTTTTGAGACAGTGTCATCATCTGTTTTTAAGAATCCTTGAGAAATTGTATGTCCCAGAAAAGAAATTTCTTTATAACCGATCTGGACTTTTGAAGGTCTAGCAGTGAGGTGGTGCCTGCGTAGAATGTCCAATAAGGATTGAAGACCTAAGATATGGTCCTGCCAAGAATTGTGGAAGAGACAGATATCGTCGATATATGTTATGATATCAGGCCGACCAGCAAATAGTAATCTCATCATCCGGACAAACGTTGCCGGTGCGTTCACTAGCCCAAAACACATATGAGTCCACTGATATAATCCATTAGGAGTGGCAAAGGCAGTGTAAGGCTTAGATCTATCTGTTAAGGGAATCTGCCAGTAGCCTTTTGAAAGATCAAGTTTACTGAAATATGTGGCATCAGACATCTTTTCCAGTAAGGAATCAAGAACAGGCATAGGTTCTGCATCAGTAGAAGTTATGCCGTTAAGACGACGGAAGTCTATACAGATTCTAATGGACTTATCCTTTTTCCTAACAATCACTAGAGGAAATGAGTAAGGTGATTGAGATGGTTCTATAATACCCATTTTAAGCATGTTATCAATTTCCTTATCCACTTGAGCCTGAAAATGAATTGGTATGGGATATGGCTTTATCCGGATAGGTGTTTGATCTTGGAGTAGAATGTCGTGAGAGATGACATCAGTACTACCTGGGATATCAGTCAACACATCCTGATAGGACTGTAACAGAGTAGAAATTTCAGTGTGTTGATCGACTGATAGGTCTGGAGATATAGAAACGTCCTTCCAAGATTCTGACGCTTGAAGCGGAGCAAAAGATAATGGCAGCGAGACATCTTCGAATGAAGACTCCTCATCATGAATCACAGCAAGTGAGGAATAGTTTGAGTCAGACGCATCAATGGCCTCGAAAATTGGTTGAAGATTACCAGGTCGAGAATGGAATTTTTTGGAGCATATTGATGTGAAAAGTTCTATGTTGACCCTTTATATCCACAATATAATCAACATCAGTTAACTGTGAAACTACTTTATATGGTCCTCTCCATGCAATTAATAGTTTATTCTCTTTTGTGGGGAGAAGCACATATGCTTCATCACCAGGCCACAATAAGCGTAATTTTCTCTTCTCATTAATGAATAGTCTGGTTTTTCCTTTTGCTCTCTCTGAAGCATCCACTGCTATCTGGCATGCTTCCACAATCTTTTTTCGTAGATTTACAACATACTCATAAGAAGATTGAACCTCCTCTGACAACTCGGAGCCCACGAGAAGCTGTTTTAAGATTGACATGGGACCTCTAGGCTTTGCCCCGAAAATTAATTCGAATGGCGAAAACCCGGTTTGTTCGTTTGGAATTTCCCGATAGGCGAACAAAACAGCTGGTAAAATTCTATCCCAGTCCTGTGGACACTGTGAGGTAACCTTACCCAACATCTGTTTGAGTGTCTTATTGAATCTTTCTACTGTGCCGTTCCCTTCTGGGTGATAGGCACTACTTAGAGACCTCTCAATTTGAAAATCCTTCATAACCTGTGCCATAACTTCTGATGTAAATTGTCTACCTCTGTCTGATAGTATTTCCTCCGGAAACCCCAATCTACTGAAAATGATCATGAGTGCATCAGCAACATCTCTAGTTGTGATGTTCTTAAGTGGTATTGCTTCAGGCCACCGTGTGCACATGTCAATGCACGTAAGAATGAATCTGTGACCTCTTGCTGATACTACTGGTAATGGTCCTATGATGTCAATTGCCATCTTAGCGAATGGTCTGTTAGAGATATCAAAGGCCTGTATAGGTGCTTTGTGATATGCACCTTTCGCAGCCACGCTTTGGCATGTCTTGCAAGTTCTACAAAAAGTTTTTACATCTTTGGTGACTCCAGGCCAGAAAAAATTGGACAGCACTCTTTGTTTAGTACGAGCTATCCCCAAATGGCCTGCACAGTTGACATCATGGGCATGTTGTAAAATAAAAGGTCTAAAATTAGTTGGCACCATGATCTGTTTTTCCTCAGAATTAGCATCATTAAAATTTCTAATTAGAATACCATTTTTGATGGTGTACCAGTGAATAGCCCTCTCATTGTACACAACATCATCTTTTCTAGCAACCTTGAAAAATTTTTTCAATGAGTCATCATTATGTTGCATAGTAATGAACGACTCTTTACTGACAAGTGAAACTTGTAAATTGTCATCCTCCTCATTCCCTGATGCTGTACTATCATTGGCCTCTGCCTGAGCCTGTGCCCGTGTAGTAACTGCATTAGCAGTCAATAAATGCTGGTTTTCCCAACTTTTAATATCATCATCTGAGCACTCCTTCAGCCCAGGGAGGTTACCCAGAATCAACTCGCTGACTGGATTTTCCAACATACAAGCAAGAACGTTCCCTGTGAAGTATGGTGTGTTTATGTAAACAAAGGCAGTCTGATAATATTCAACTGTGCCCCCGAAGGTAACACATTTCACCTGTTTACCTGTGTAACATGAGTTATCAACAAGCGATTGCCGCACCCCTACGGTGGTGCATCCTGTATCCCTGAGGACGGAAACAAGTCTATGATTAACAAACCCCCTGCAAAATTTAAGTGAACCTTTTCCATCATGAGAAGCCAGTACTGGTAGAGGGTGACCACAAATTAATCTGGGTACTTCATCTGTCTGAAAAAGAGTGTTGCAAGCAGAGCAATTTGCTTTATTAGAAAGATCAACACTGCATGCATTGGCATGGGACGTGGTCTCAAACCCTTGATTCCCAGCAACTGAATGGTTGTTTTGTTCAACAGCAGCATTAGACCTATGTGGGAGTCGAGAGCCTCTGTAGTGCTGATTATTCCTGTTGTTCTGGTAATTATAATCATTATTATAATTTGATCTTCCTCTGTTAGAATAGGAATTCTGAGTTCTGGTCCAGCCTCTGTTTGGTCCATTAAATTGTTGTTGAGGCATATTTTCCTGGCTATATGGTCGAAATGGTCTGTATGCAAAGTTATACCGACCCCTGAAGGTTCCGGCATTCCGGCTAAAATTTCTTCCCCAGCCTGAAGCATTATCAGGTGGTCCCTGTTTTTGATTTCTTGTATATATAGCCTTTGCTGAGGCAACTGGTAATGCCTCCTTGATGTTTGAGTTGCTTATATTCCTCCCAGGATGTGCGGTCATGAAACGTCGCCCCAAAATTTCCATTTCAGCAATGGTTTGCGGATCCCTCTCTTGGAGATAGGTCAAAAATTCTGGACTGACTGAAGAGAGAACCTTATCTCTTAGCATGAGATCCATAAGCGACTCAAAAGTATGATCGATTTGTGACAGTTCAATCCATCTCTGAAAAGTAAGCTTGATAGATGCAATGTATTCTGCAAAGTCCTTGGACGAGTCAGGCAATAGAGTTTTGAATTTTAATCTATAACCGTGAGTATCCAGCTGGAATTTTTTCAATAATAGTGCCTTTATAGAATCATAGTCACTTCTAGAGGCATCATCCAAAGTGCAGATAGCTGTAAGGGCTTCACCTGAAAATAATGACATTAATTTACTAGGCCATTCAGATTTGTCCAGTTTATGTTCCTGACAAATTGTCTGAAACCTATTCAAGTAACATGATATGTCATCGGATGGATGAAATTTAGGTAAATGAACCTTAAAAGGACACCCATGATCCCTTTTTGTTGTGCCCTGATTAGTGCTCTCCACCGGTTTGTTCTCATTCTCAAGTTTAAGCTTTTGAAGCTGAATTTCAGCCATTTTTTGCTCATGCTCAAACTGTGCTAGCTTAAGCTTTTCTTCTTTTTCATCTTGCCTCTTCTTCTCCGCTAATTCTTGTTCTAATTTTTTCTCAGCTGCTGCTGCTTCTCTGTCTTCTCGCCTTCTCGTCTCAGCTAATTCTTGTTCTAATTTTTTTCTCTTCCTTAGCCACCTGTTCTAAAGCAAACTCTTTCAAGGCCTTCGCTTGAAACCCAAGTCTTTCACCCACGGTGACAAAATGTTCTAGGCGAGACATGTTGAGGTACCCTGATGTAATCAATCAGTTACAACAATAATACTCTTAAATAAAATTATATCACTTTTCAACAAATTGCCTTATACTTAATATCAGAACTGAACAATTCTGCACTATTTTCAAAGGAGACAGTAATATATTTCCAAAGGAGCACCGAAGACAATACAATTTAAGGTATATATATATATAGATAATAGATCAAGCCTAACAAGGACAATACTAAAATATAAAGAAAGATAAGGTATAAAAGTTTTAACAGGTAATGAAAAAAAAAAAAAACGTAATCAGTAGAAGATCCACCATTTAATACATGAATCAACTGAATTGATAGTCAGATTCGATAAACAGAACACGACCAATAATGACAAAAAATTAAAACAATCAACAGAATATGACCAAGACCAACATTAACAAGTACGAACAACTAAAGAAGAAAAAAAAAATAATAATTGTAATGATCTAACAGGTTATGATCACCACACAGTACCTATAGAACAATTTGTGTGTGCCCGCTTTACGGCGAGATGTATCACACAACAAGACAGCCGAGCCAACCTTGCCCGCTTATACAAGAATTACATATATTAATACATTAAAAAAGGAAAACAAACATCAGAGCTGATGGAGATCCACCCAAAATAATCATGAACACAGACCGAAAGATGTAAAAAATCGCACTTATCTTGTATGAAAATAAAACAGTCTCCTTCCTGGCCTGAGATATGGTGCTAAGAAATGGATGTGCCGCTCTGAAGCACTCCACAACAATGTAAACCGATTCGTCACTCCTTCCCTAAACTCCGGTCTGACAAGACTCCATTTTGAATTTGATTGTAGACTCGCAGAAGTCGCTCGCTTGAAATAGTGACTGCTGGTAAATTGATATTTTCTTCTAATGAAAAAAAATTCTTCGATAACGCTGGCCCTCTTTACTTTTCCACTGCCGACACCTTGATAATAATGAACAGTTAATTCATAATATATTTCGAAAGTTATTTCAAAAATTTCCTCTCCTCCATTCATACACCGCTCTGAGCAGATGCGACCTTCACCTTGTCCGTAAGTGGGACGTCCTTACGGTAAACATTTGCTTGTAGACTTGGTTTTAAAAAAAATGTACTTTACAAGTTCAAAATCCACGATACTTGGCCCCCAAAAAGCTGTGGCGTTCTCCAACTTGCTCTTAGGTTTAGTGATTTAATTCATGGAAGAGTGAAACATATTTGCAGTAGCCAAGTGATCATACAATAGTTCTTAATTACTTGCTACATAAACATCCGCACAAGAATTGAAGAAACGTCCAGCTTATTCACAACACGAACATGTTTATTATGGATAAAACGTATGCTCCAATGAAGTATTACTTGTAAGACCTTTTTCACTACACATCGCTAACTCCCCTGGCATAGGGAAAATGCCGGTACTGGCATATAACAGTCTGTCCGTAAATGTCGAGATCCAGTCCTGTAATCAGCTGTATCTATGAGCATACGAATATATAAGAACAGGAACATCGCCCGTCTTCAGTCTGCAAACATCACTATATCATTTCTATTCACTCCTCTACCTATCCTGTGAATGAATCAGACACTCTGTCATTCCAGGATGAACAGACTTACTTCAGAACATATCTATCAAACACACCGACATCTGAAATATCTCGGAGCAATTCACACATGCATCCTCCCTGTTCAACGACACATCTCCTAATCCCCCCTGAACCCTTCGCTCTCATTCGCCCACCTTTTGACCTCTCTTGCATACTGATTAGTGACGTCGTCTCTGCCGCAATGCGACGGACGGTAATAAAAACTAGTGGACGAAGCTATTTAATAGCTAGATATAAGAACATAATAACAGCATATAAAATGTACGTCACAGTTACCACACTTCGGAAGATCCCAGGTTCAAGCCCGGGCGAGGACATTTGAAAGAGTGTCATCGACCGGTACTTGGACTGGAATAATTCGAGCCCTGGCGAAGACATTTGAAGGAGTGTCGTCGAACAGGGACTGGAATAACCTGAACGGCTCCTGGTCCGATCCAGCTCTACGGTACCTCTGGAAGACGGCGAGTATCTGCCTGAATGGCGAGAGGACACCTGTCAGCGTACATGAAAAAATGGATACTCACGTAAAATCAGTCTCAGGTTAGACATAGTAACCTGAGATTTCGCCTCGAGTAATAGCGGGCGTACGTTTAAAAAAAAAATACTTATTGCAGTTTGACCTCATTCTCCTTGAATCGATGACAGGCATACGTAGAAGCAGATTGATAATAACTTCTTCATTTTGCTTCTTGCAAGAAGCCTACATTAAGCCATATACTCACGCAGTGGTGGATCATGCAGCAATATGTTTTCCATGACGTGGTTGCTAGCCTCATGCTCTATGTAGGTGGTCCTATAGCAAAAACTGCCGTTGGGGAGTTAAGTGTTAGAAGTGTTGGTGACTTCACCATGCTAGGTCCAGCTTCGAGAGATGGAGTGACCAGGTCATTCCCAACTGCCTTAGCCTTCCCGAACTCAAGAGCAAAGTTAGCTGAGTAAACTGGAGCGTGACGCCGCCGTGTTTCTAACCCGGTACCTTTGCTGCGAGAGGCCTACGCTCTATCCCCTCTGCCAATCAGCCCCCATGCACAACATCAAATTAGTCCCCTTTTACAACATGCATGACGGAACAGTAGTCCTAATCTTTGTTTGTTCCATCTCAGACCCCCGGGAACTATACGAGGGTAATGATAATGTTTGCATTCTCCATTTATAACCTTATTCATTCCATTCACTAAATTTGACACATGACTTTATCAGGTCACATGACAAAGATAAAAAGCTGGATAGGACACATACCAAAGTGAAAAGTCAAATTCCAATTTTTGTTTTTTAAATTGTTATTTCTTCAATTCTATCCCACTAATTTACTTGATCTGTCCATACAATTTGCCTAAGGAAAATTCCCCGAATGTTGTGGCCGAATAACATCACCAACCAAGATCTGCATACTCGGAGCAATCAAGGACATGCCCACCATCATATCTGGCAGACGCTGGAGTTGAGTTGGCCACGTCCTCAGAAGAGATCGTCATGCCATCACAAGAACAGCTATGCTATGGCCACCTGAAGGAAAGCGAAAGAGAGACCGACAAAAAACAACTTGGCGGAGAACTGTGGAGGCCGTGATGCAAAGAATGAACTACAGCTGGGGCACTGCACGAACGATGACCGCCGACCGAGCAAAGTGGAAGCAGTTTGTTACTGCCCTACAAGACGCCTTCAGGCGTGATGGCTACTGACTGCTTTGACAGTCTGTGACTAAGGATCAAAGAAGAATAAGAATTTAAATGAATTAAAAATCACTAGAAGCTGCCATTTTATTTCGTAAAATGCTAGAACACATTAATATGACAACTCACGTTGAAATCCAATCGGTTGAACACATGATTTTATAGCAAGCAGAAATGTTTGGTGTCTCATGTAACGTTAGTTTATTTGTTAATGCAGATATTATTTTGTTTCTGGGAATAAACAACTTAAAAACTAAAACTTAATGGCCAAATGGCAACGGAAACTCTTATTGAGTACAAAGCACATGCAGAAAAACACATTGTGATCTTTACAGATGCCTTCTCAGTAATAACAGCCCCGAAGAGCCACCATGCTAAAGGATTAAAAGATCAGATAAACTCACTTGAAAACCTGACCAAATGCTTCAACAAGTGCACAGTCCAGTGGATACCAGCCCATCGCAGCATTCCGGGTAACGAAGTGGCAGATAAACTTTGCTAAAGAGGGGACGCCCTATAACAAAGCGATGTAGAGACAACTTATGAAATGGTTAAAACAACTATAAAAGCCATTTTCAATTCCAAATGGGACAGAGAACACCCAGGTCATATAAAATATGATGCCTATCACCAGCTTTCTAAGCGAGACCAGGTCATCATTTTCCACTTACGCACTGGTCACAATATGTTGAGGTACCATCTATATCACAATTACAGGATTGGTCCAACAGATCTCTGTTCCTGTGACACCAGCCCCATGACAACCGAACATCTGCGCCAGTCCTGCCCAACTTACAGCAGTGAACAGAGTGGCATATGGTCACAACCCACTTCTCTCCACACACAAAAATGTGTGAAGATGTCAGGAACTTTGAGCTGATCACTGCCTTTATTAGAGTCATTAATGTAGAAGTCTGAGGGCGAACGACGAAGAAGAAGAAGAAGAAAAAAAAATGGCAGATATTCCTCATAGTTTTGACATTAGTTCATGTATATCTAGTGGATAAAAGTAACTTTTCAATCACTCTGTATTGAGGAAACTAGCTAATGACATGACAAGGCAGCTTTAGTATTGAGGAAACTAGCTAATGACATCACAAGGCAGCTCTAGTATTGAGGAAACTAGCTAATGACATCACAAGGCAGCTCTAGTATTGAGGAAACTAGCTAATATCATGACAAGGCAGCTCTAGTATTGAGGAAACTAGCTAATGGCACGACAAGACAGCTCTAGTATTGAGGAAACTAGCTAATGGCACGACAAGGCAGCTCTAGTATTGAGGAAACTAGCTAATGGCATGACAAGGCAGCTATAGTATTGAGGAAACTATCTAATGGCACGACAAGTCAGCTCTAGTATTGAGGAAACTAGCTAATGGCACGACAAGGCACCTCTAGTATTGAGGAAACTAGCTAATGGCATGACAAGGCAGCTCTAGTGTTGAGGAAACTATCTAATGGCATCACAAGGCAGCTCTAGTATTGATGAAACTAGCTAATGGCATCACAAGGCAGCTCTAGTATTGAGGAAACTAGCTAATGACATCACAAGGCAGCTCTAGTATTGAGGAAACATGCTAATGGCATCACAAGGCAGCTCTAGCATTGAGGAAACTAGCTAATGACATCACAAGGCAGCTCTAGTATTGAGGAAACCAGCTAATGGCATCACGAGGCAGCTCTAGTATTGAGGAAACATGCTAATGGCATGACAAGGCAGCTCTAGTATTGAGGAAACATGCTAATGACATGACAAGGCAGCTCTAGTATTGACGAAACATGCTAATGACATCACAAGGCAGCTCTAGTATCGAGGAAACATGCTAATGACATCACGAGGCAGCTCTAGTATTGAATAAACTAGCTAATGGCATCACAAGGCAGCTCTAATATTGAGGAAACATGCTAATGACATGACAAGGCAGCTCTAGTATTGAGGAAACTAGCTAATGACATCATAAGGCAGCTCTAGTATTGAGGAAACTAGCTAATGACATCTCAAGGCAGCTCTAGTATTGAGGAAAACAGCTAATGACATCACAAGGCAGCTCTAGTATTGAGGAAACATGCTAATGGCATCACAAGGCAGCTCTAGCATTGAGGAAACTAGCTAATGACATCACAAGGCAGCTCTAGTATTGAGGAAACCAGCTAATGGCATCACAAGGCAGCTCTAGTATTGAGGAAACTAGCTAATGGCATCACAAGGCAGCTCTAGTATAGAGGAAACATGCTAATGACATCACAAGGCAGCTCTAGTATTGAGGAAACATGCTAATGGCATCACAAGGCAGCTCTAGTATTGAGGAAACATGCTAATGACATCACAAGGCAGCTCTAGTATTGAGGAAACATGCTAATGACATCACAAGGCAGCTCTAGTATTGAGGAAACATGCTAATGACATCACAAGGCTGCTCTAGTATAGAGGAAACATGCTAATGACATCACAAGGCAGCTCTAGTATAGAGGAAACATGCTAATGACATCACAAGGCAGCTCTAGTATTGCGGAAACATGCTAATGACATCACAAGGCAGCTCTAGTATAGAGGAAACATGCTAATGACATCACAAGGCAGCTCTAGTATTGAGGAAACATGCTAATGGCATCACAAGGCAGCTCTAGTATTGAGGAAACCAGCTAATGACATCACAAGGCAGCTCTAGTATAGAGGAAACTAGCTAATTGCATCACAAGGCAGCTCTAGTATTGAGGAAACTTGCTAATGGCATGACAAGGCAGCTCTAGTATTGAGGAAACCAGCTAATGGCATCACAAGGCAGCTCTAGTATTGAGGAAACTAGCTAATGACATCACAAAGCAGCTCTTATTCTGGAATCCCCAAGGTAGGAAGAGAAGCGGGAGACCAAAAAGTAAAAAATATACGTGGAGAAAGCTATTGGAACAAAAGACAGGGTAAAGATATAGAAGGCATGGATAGATCTTGTTCGTATGGCACGGGGCATGAGTACTCGGCGTGCATTTGTTGAAGGCATATTCTCCACTGGGAATTTAAGGCAATGAATGAAGGAATGAAAGATTGAAGAAAAAAAAACACTTAATATCATTATCATTTCTTTAATCCTCAGGAAATGGAATATCTTAGTTTAGACGCTGAAGGTTCCTTGAACAAGAGCCACCATGTACCAGAAAAGTCCGACCAGTTTGTGGAGTATGGACATAACGTTGCCAAGGTCTTTTCCGTGTTCTTGCTTGTCATTGGTTACATCTGCAACCCCGTGTCCGTAGCTGTTCTCAGCCGAAAACCTTTTCGCAATACACCAATGTCCGTCTACCTGAGATTTGTGGCCATATGCGACAGCGTTGCTATATTGGCAGGCTTGGTCAGGTTAGCAATTGTTTTAAATATTCCTATTTTCTTGACATTTTCTTTACATTTTTGTACTCGGTATTTTTTCCTCGTTTTCCCACAGACTTTACTTTTCTAACTGGCTCTACAATTTTCCGCACAAGAGTCCATAATTAAATTGCGATATACAGCTTAGGTGTAGAATAGGAGAATTAAAATGGTGTGATAAGTGAACCAGTTTGTCACTGATGACAAGTATCAGACATGTGGTGCCAGTAGAACAAGAGGTGAGAAGAAGACGTTAACGCTAGATAGGACGCACACTGGGGAATCCTGCTGATATCATTTCAAGGCATTCCTTATTTCGGGAAACCCCAGAGAAAGAGAAGTAGATGTACCCCAAAATGAAGAAAAAGAATATATGAAAAGACCTTGAGCCAATTGGAAAGAACAGCAGGACTTGCTATTAAATTGTTGAAGGCCTAAGTTCAGTTGGTAGCTGAAGGATGAAGAATAAATGATTGTGCACCACTTGTCGGGGGTATACAAGTTCTCACAGTGGCTGGAAAAATAAACATTTTGGTCACAGTGATGCTAGAACGTATGGAGGATGTTTTATAAAAACAATCTCAGTGAGGAACAAACGGGATACTGAAACGAAAGATTGTGTACAGTCAGATAAGAACGCTATGAACAATCACAGAGCAGTGAAATAAATTTCATGAACAACTAAACATCAACTCTTTGGACTTAGTGGAGGCATTTGATAAAATGGCTGCACTGTAATACATACAGGGTGTCCATAAAAGATTGTACCCTTTTCAAAAAAATTATTCTCGGCCCCATGATGTGGTACGAGGATGCTTTCTATCACAAAAGTAAGATAATCTCTGCAAGTTTTTAAGCATACCTTACAAAGACTCAAAAATAATGTACTTTTTTTTCACCTTCTTGACCATTGTGTTGAGAGACATGTTACAGTTACCGGTTGCAACTCAATTGCGAAAGTTTCACTTGAAATACCCGCTGCACGCATGCGCATTTTTTTTGAGTGAAACTTTCTTCTTCTTCAATGCAGAGAATAACTTGAGACAGACATGAAAGGGATAATGGAAACATGGAAAGGGGTAGAGTGGATGGAACAGGGAAGGATAACATAGCGTGATTTTCTTCGTCATATGCTCATTCTGAAGCTAGTATGTAATATGGATGAAGATTCTACTCAACCACCTATTTATGGAAGTCTGTAACTTTTTAGTTGTTGCTTTTTCTAGTTCTCCATATTTCACAGCCATGCAATAGCACAGACTTGAACATTTGATTTTTTTCTTACTTACTTACTGTTACGGTATATGTTATTAATTAACTCTTTAAGTCCCAATCGACTTTATAAAGGCTCAGGGGTTAGACGCGATTGGCCCAATCGACTTTAAAAAGCCTTTAGTATATGTGCCTCTGTTTGAGACTGTTTCTAATTATAACTACCCACAAAGTCATTTCCGACTGCAAGTACATTCTTTTAAATACCGCACGTGTTTAAGAGTGAACGTGTTTCTGTTTTGAGATATTTATTTTAGATTTTTAAAGCGATTTTTTTAAGCGCATATCCTCCATTTTACCTTGAATAACTAATCATTTTTTTTTAAGCGCATATCCTCCATTTTACCTTGAATAACTAATCATTCTTCAATGAAAGCTTTTATACTTGTAACACAAGAGTAAAGTACATCCAATTACCTTCAGTTTCATATACAACAACAAAGTTATTTATGCATATGAACATTTTAAAAAATTATTTCCAAACAACAACAATAAAAACGCACTGGGGTGGCCCTTTTTGCTTGGGCCAAACCCACTTTTTTGCTTGGGACTGAAAGAGTTAACGCCGTCTGCTAAAGGTTAGCAGACGTGCAATTGTAAAGGTTAAGACATTTAATATATTGCGATAGATGTTTCAATTATTGAACGCTCCATACACGATCGATTATGACGTGTCTAGCGTTGTTTGGGTCACAGTCGGTAACTAGGAGACGCTGCCCTTTGTTACTTGACCGTCAAGCTGAATAGCTGCGTTTTTCTAGCCTTCCAAATTAATGGCATGATATAGCCATTTATATGTGTATTTATGCAGGACCAGGGTCAGTCCTAGAACTCTACGAGAGAGGAAACTTATGGAGGTTAGTGATTAACTAAATCCTTGGAAGGAGAAAGATAATCGTCTACTTTATACGAAGTAATTAGACTCACAGTCTCACTGTCGGCAGGTAGCCATTCTATCTGCGCGTGCATATAGCTGTGATGTTCTGACGACAATTACTGCATTGTATCCTTAAACGGACATTGACACGTAAAACAGCAGTCTACGCTATTGATTGATTGATGCATGTACCTCATGTGTGAATTGAACTGTTTATGTATGTGTGTAATCCATATTAAATTGTGAAGGACTCGAACCGGAGGCATTATTCGTTGAATCACGTTACACCATTCAACCTTATGAATTACGTATTTTATGTCAAGTTGCTGAGTTAATAAGATGAACAGTTGTTTACATCTTGATGCCAAGTTCAGGCATTACGACAAACCGAAGGTGAGGTTCACCCCATTCGCGTAAGAACGAAGAGAAAAAATTTTTTCTGTGTTCCACACGCCTCCACGATATTTACGTTTGAATGAAAATCACATGACCATTACGAAGCTGACGTGACGCGCGTGATCATGAATAGCAACATGACGTCACTGTTGCATTGTCGCCGTGAAGAAGACATCTTTTCAACGCCTTTCTAGTTCGCTTCAAATTTATCAAGATGCACAAGATGGACTACCGTTGCCTGCCCATCAGGAGCAGACAGTCAAAGGCACAGGCCTAGCCGTCGACGACAACGAGCATCAAGTGAAGCAGCAAATAAAGATAAGTTTAGCTCAATAACTATTGTCGTTAACGTGACAGTGCTAACTGAGTCCATGCCTTCTGCCTACATAGGCATGTTTTTACCTATGTTTAATGTACTTTTTGTTGTTTTAAGGTGTTGTTAACTAGTGGGCGGTAGGGAGGATGAACCGAAATTAGATTCTGTGGCTCTCACGATGCCTGAATTGATTTCGGTCGTTTCTTAGGGCAGTTAAACGATCGCACTTTTTGGGAGCTCCATCGAAGATTCTGCCGAATGGACTGCCTGTCCAAATCTGCTGTCGTTTGACGATTGTGTTAACTGTACCGTTCCGTAGATAACTGGTGTATTTTATTTGTACTAAGTTCACATTTTTATTCAGTTTTGTATCATGTTCGTTAACTATTTCGTCCAGTCTACTCTTACTATCATTTATTTGATGATTGTTAAATGTTCGTCCGTTATGAGTCCTGTGATGTCATCATTTTTTGCAGTCATTTTTTTTTGGTGTACTTTGCATATTCAGTTGACCTCGGGTCAATCTTTGACCCTTCGTTTTCCGTGTGACACTTCCGCTTGTTTTATTTAGTTCATAAATTCATTTTTAATTGTGAAAATGTCTTGTTTGCGTCTTGACATTGTTTGTACCCTTTAGTTGCATCATTGTTTTGTTTGTACTCATGATATATATTAAATACTAATTAATAATATGACATTATATTCAATAATACACTTGTAATTTAATTTAATTAATTTTTTTTCTGACATTTAAGGTTAATATGGGACATTGCATAATTATGCAGTGATAGTCCAAGAAATTAGCACTACAATTTATAAGAGATGCCTAGGGCATAATAATAATAATAATAATATAATATATATATATTGACCAAATAAAATAATCTTATAGTCTACCTTTGAGGTGACAGACCCATTGTATATTATTTAATATACTTTTCTGGTACTAAGAGAGTGACTTAGTACATTGAACAATATAATTACTAGGAATCATACCCAACATTATTGGATATTAAGATTTATTGTGTGATGTAATTACATTATAGTTAACAGATATCATAACTATTTATGATATAGTTAGTACTTAGATACAATATTGTTACAAAATATTGTCTATTAGTTGAACTTAGACATAAGAGTTCAGTACTATTGTGATTATTTATATTGAATATTCCTAAGTTGAGTAAGTATAATAATTACTCTGAAGCTACTATTGACTATTTTAATCAGTAATTATCAATAATTACTTACGGATAAAAGTCAAAATGCTTACTATAGACCATTTCGTTAAAATTGGTAAAGAATATGGTTATAAATCCCAAGAACTTCGTCAGTTTGCTGAGGCAGAACTGGAAAAACATAAAGCAGAAATGGAGGAACAAAAGGCTGCATTAAAGAAAGAGGAAGCAGAACGTGAGATGAAGCAAATTGCCAAGGAAAATAGATTAAGAGAAATTGCTCAACAGGAAGAAGAGAATAAATTGAAACGAGAGGAAATTATTTTACAACAAGAAATGGAATTGGCACGTATTAAATTGGAGACAGCAAGATTACAAGCACAAAGTGCTGATGCAAACCAGAATAATAACGCACAAAATGGATTGTCATCCAGCCAAACTAAACATTTCTACAACTTTAAATTACCCCCTTTCAACTTAAACGTGGACGACCTTTCATCGTTCCTGTCACGTTTTGAACAGACTTGCAAAACAAATCATTTGCCCGAAGAGTCATGGGTACTCAAGTTAAATGAATTCTTGGTTGGAGAACCATTGACGGCTTCTCAAAATGCTGACCCATCAATAACAAATAACTACGGTGCTATTAAGTCCTTGCTTTTACGAAGGTTTCACCTGTGTGACAGTACGGACTGTTACGTCGGATTAACACTAAGGTGCTGCCACTTAATTATAGTTAGGGTAAGAATACTTAGCAAGATTAAACACTAAGTATTTGAGCGTGTCTAGTTAGTGTAATAACACTAGTCACAAATCCTATGAGTGATTTAATTAAAGTGTTCAGGAATGACGTCATCCAACTTGGGGTAGAATTGCTTAGAGCTAGGACGGAAGTGATGGTTTGAGAGAAGGGGGTTAAGTGAGTTGGTTTTAGGCACGAGACGTGCGAGGCAGTGATTTTGGGGTTTTGACCATCTTGTAAGTTCGATGGCTGTGTGTTATTTCTTGAGATGACTGGTTTGTATACTGCAGAAGCACATGTAATTATGAACTATTATGAAGTTGTCAGAGTGTACAGACACTTAATAAAGGTGTTCATTCATATTTAATCCAGCTTGAACTTATTTCCTGAACGTCAGTAGGAAGTGTCGTTTGTTTACATCAGGAAATTGAGAAAAGAATGTTACCATATTTTCGACGATCATGCAGCCTAAAACATAAACACAGTTACGAGTCTCCAAAAGAATCACATGGGTTATGTTCCTATTCTGTAATCACCATCTCTGGCAGTCGCCAGTAAAACAACAGATGAACATTGATAAAAGATTCCACCCCATTCTCACCCTGTCACACTAGACTTGATTTGTCACCGTGACCAAGCCCGGTCACATCTAACTTGATTCGGTGCCGTTCCCGTCCACTCCCCCGGCCACATAACTTGATTTGGTGCCCGTGACCAGCTCGTAACTGCCTTTTTCCGATGGATTCAGCTATTTGATTTGGTGCCCGTGACCAGCTCGTAACTGTTTTTTTTTATGATGGATTCACCCATTCAACAGCTAGAGCATCAGGTATACTTGTTACAACAGCAAAATCAACTGCTTCAACAGCAATTGTCACAACAACAGACAGCGAGTAAAACTTTACCTGATTCTCCGGATACTTCATCCAACACATTACAGTCCATTGCAAATACGCTCAGCTTCGTAACACAGAGTGCCAATTACCAAAACATTAATAACATTGTCAAGCCGTTTCACGGTGATGCTTCTCACTTTAGACAATGGCTTGTTGATATTGACAAGTTTGTGTCTTTGATCCCCTCGGCAACCGATGAGGACCGAAAGCGTGTTGCATTCTTCTCCTCCCAGTCATTGGTAACTGATTTCTTACGCCGTCGTGCACAACTTTTCCCTACAGAAACTTATGCTTCACTGAAGAAGGCAATGGTCAGTCGCTATTCATCCATAACGGATTGTCAGCACGCGTGGACTCTTCTTCGTAGGGTACACCAGGACAGACAGGAACCTGTACAATTTTATGCAGACAGATTGTTAAACTTGGCTGAAGATGCCTTCATTGATTCATCTTCCACATCTGCAGATATTGATCGGCAGCTTGTTGGTATTTTCATTGATGGTTTGTCATCCGACGCACTTAAGTTGCATCTGATCCGCAAGGATCCTCAGACAGTCACAGATGCAATACAACAGGCCATCACCGAGGACAACGTGAAGAAACGCTTTACCAACCGTCTTGGTCGCGAGCCTCGTCTTGAACACCAATATGATGAGGAACCGATGGACGTTAGCCATTGCCGCCACACTTGGCAGCAACCTTCAAGGTCACCAATGCCTTGTAATAATGCTTCCAATTATCAGTAACAGCCTCGACGCCTTCACCATCCACCAGCGCCACAGGTCCATCAAATAGCTTCAATAATATGTTACACTTGTGGGCAAAGGGGACACGTCTCGCGCAGCTGTTTTCAGCGGCTACAAAGCAGTCCACAGCCTCACAGTAATCCCGTGCCACAACCATTACATTATCAGAACAGACAGCAGCGACCACGCCAACCTTCTTGGCTTCCTACCAATCCTATGCCCTCCCCCCAAGGTTCTCCGCGTTCCTTTTTACGTGGACAGTCCCGTCCTGCACCCCTAATGAATCAGGGAAACCCTTGGGTTGCCCAGTAGTTAAGACCATACCGGGTAACTTGAACACATCCTCACATCGGTCTTTACAGACTAAATGTTTACTTTCCTCCCCACCTTCGGCGTCTTCCTCCTCTCTTTCTTATGTCTCTCCTCCTTTTTGTCACTCCGGATCCTTCATCATGTCTTATCTCCATCAACACGAAAAGCTACCGTGCTCTTGTTGATACTGGCGCAACTGTTAGCCTCATCCGTGAAACAGTTGTTTCGTCAGATTCGTCGGCACGTAACATTTTTTCCTTCCTCTACTACTTTGGCCTCCGTTTACTGGGCCAACCTTTACGTTCCAATGGAACTGCTATGATAAGCCTCAAGATTGGTTCTCAATCTGTTGTCCATCCATTCATTATTACAAGAGGCATGTCCCGTAACTTTATTCTCGGCCGTGACTTTCTTCTTCCTCATCACGCCCGAATCTATTTTGACTTGCGACAGATTCGCGTCAATGGTGAATACATCCCTCTTCAGGATGATATTCACATTGCATCCTTTGTCCGCCTCACTGCTCCTATTACCTTAAAGCCTCACTCTTTGACTATCGCTACTGGTCGGGTCAAACGATCCGACTATGTCTCATCTGGCCATTCTGTCATAGTGAAACCATTACCGGGTATTGACATCATTGATGACCCCTGCATCAATGTTGTTGATGGCATTGTTCAGGTTTCCATTAAGCGTGATTTTCCCGTCATGCTGTTAAATACTTCTGGAAACCTGTAACTGTCAAACGTGGTACAGTGATTGCTCACTTAGCATCACATTCTCTGCCTCATCGTACTTCTGTTCCTCCCTCCACAGAGTATGATAACCAACCCCCCACTATTCCTTCCCATTTGGTTACTCACCCTCCCTCCTCACACCCCTCTACCATTGGTGCTGTTACTAATGCGCGTGTATCGTTTAGTAACTACCCTCCTCAGCGCCGTTTACTTTCCTCTCCTACCTTTACAACTCTCCCCTGTACTTCCGGTTATCGTACTTCTCCTCGTCAGCCTCTCTTCCCACAACTTTCTCCTTCTCCCTCCTCTTCCTTGAATGTGCCACCTACACGCCTTGCTCAATTAATGGAGCAAGTGACAACTGACTCCCCACATGCCAGTCGCATTTGTCAGTTCGTCAAGAATAATCATGATATCTTTGCTCTCTCAGACATGGAACTGAAGAGAACCAATACTGTAACAATGGAAATCCATACCACCACTGAAGTGCCTGTCTCACTTAAGCCGTACCACACTCCACTTAAGAATAGGGAGATCGTGGAGAAATCGATTACGGATATGTTGGCAGCAGGTATCATTGAGAGATCCCGATCCTCCTGGTCTTCCCCTATTGTAATAGTCACTAAGAAGGATGGTACTAATCGTTTCTGTTGCGATTATCGGGCTTTGAATGCCATCACCAAGGTAATTTCATACCCCCTTCCTCGGGTTGATGATATCTTGGCGACCGTTGGAAAATCTAAGTGGTTTACTACCCTAGATGCCCGTTCTGGATTCTGGTGCATTCTGATGTCACCGGAAGCCAAAGTGAAGTCCTCTTTTTGTACACATATTGGGAGTTACCAGTGGAATGTCATGCCTTTCGGCCTAAAGAGCAGCCCAGCTACGTATATGTCCCTCATGGATGAAGTACTGAAGGGCATGCAATCTTACGCCTTGGCTTATGTTGATGACATCTTGATCCACACTCCAGGAATCCTTGAGGATCATTTACTCCATGTTGAGAAAGTCTTTAACCGACTGAGGGCACATAATATTATGCTCAAATTAAGCAAATGTGCTTTCTTACAGACCGAAGCCAGATATCTTGGCTTCATAATCAACCAAGATGGTGTCCGTCCGGATGATGCTAAAGTGCAGGCCATCCGTGATATGCCCTCTCCTACTTCTGTTCGCCACGTTCGCGGTTTCTTAGGCAGTTGTTCCTACTATAGAAAGCACATAGTCAATTTCTCTCGAGCCGCTGAGCCTCTTATTGCTCTAACAAAAAAGTATGCTCGATTCCGATGGACTGACGTCTGCCAGGATGCTTTCAATTATCTTAAGTCTTCACTTACTAAGATTCCTCCTTTGGCATATCCAGACATTAGACGTCCTATGATCTTGTATATGGACGCATCTCTTCGGGCTGTTGGTGCTTGTCTTGTCCAGGCCAACATCTCGGACTCTCCTCCGATTATTGCCGAAGTCCCAAACGAGATGCCTATTGCGTTCCTCTCTCACGCACTCAGTCGGTCTCAACAACGATGGACCGTTACTGAGAAGGAAGTTTTTGCCATACACTATGCATTGCAAAAGTTAGACTTCTATCTACGTGGTACAAAGGTTTTAATCCGTACTGACCACAAGCCTTTGCTTACTTGGTTAACCAAGACGTCTGAGCAACCCCGTAAGCTACAAACTTGGGCTCTGAATTTACAGAGTTATGATGCTACCATTGAGCATATCCCAGGAGAACATAACACTGTAGCTGACCTTCTGTCTCGGATTCCATATGATACTTGTACAGACCCCTCCTATTCTTCTAAACCGGATCCTAAGGCGTCATCAGACCTTGATGATAACGCCAAAGAAATACTTGTCATAAATGCTGACTGTCCTCCTGTCATTTCTGATCATGAAAATCTCTCTAGCTCTCCTGATGAGCTCCTCTTTCCTTCTTTCACTGCGAAGGAACAACTTCGAGATCCTGCACTCCTGCAAATTCGATCTCAGTTTCAGCGTGACCCAAAATCTGTTTCTAATTACACTATTCAGTCCTCTGATCGTGTTCTCCATGATTTTCACGATTCTAATGGCCACATGGGGCGAGATAAAACACGAGACATTATTTCTAAACGATATTACTGGTCTTCTCTCTATAAGGACGTTGCCGAGTATGTTGACTCTTGTAGAACATGCAAGCAGCGCAACATGCGTCCTCTGCGTATCCCTACCCAAATGATGTCTCTGACACATTTTCCCATGGAATGCGTCAGCGTTGATCTCTCTGGTCCCTACCCCCTTTCTCAGTCCGGTAATACCCATGTCTTGCATTTTGTAGACCAGTACTCTGTCTGGCCCGAATGTTTTCCACTCCGTGGCTCTTCCTCTGAAGATGTTACTGAAATCTTCCTTAATTCTTTTGTGCCTCGCCACGGTTATCCTAAGACTATTCTTTCGGATAATGGGAAGCAATTTACAGGTCGCCCTTTCCATTCTACTCTTGCAGCCCTTAATATCAGACATAAGATGACCAGCTTCTATAGGCCTCAGTCAAATGGTCGCAATGAAAGAATGCATAAGACTCTTCATGACATTCTCTCCAAATTCACAGCTGATAATCCGCAGTATTGGGATGTTTATATACCCCAAGCACTTGAGGCTCTGCGTGTCAATGTGAATGATACAACTGGTTTCTCGCCATTCTACCTCTTGTATGGCAGGGAACCACGTCTACCTTTGGATAATCTCCTTACTCCTCAAAGGAAATATATGGGCGATAATCCCATTGAGATTATCCTGCGACAAAAACGTACCGCCCACCAGCAAGTTCACCATAACGCTCTCAAGGCGTTTAAGAAACGACAGCGTTTGCTTGATAAGGGCACTCGCTTGCCATCATTCCATGTTGGTGACTTAGTCTGGTTTAAAAAGAATGCCCGTAGCGATAAATTTGATCATCGCTGGCTTTCAGGGTACAAGATAGTGAAACAGACAACACCGGTTACCTTCGTGATATGGAATGAAGAGCGACACCACGAAACTAAAGCTCATGCTACCCAGTTGCGACTAGATGTGCAACGCCCCTACACTGTCCCTCCTCATGCTCTTCCGTCTGGCCGCCCCGTGCGACAGGCTACCCTCCAGTATAACCCTTCCTCCTCTTCCTCTCCCTCCATGTCTGAACTTGCATCTTGTCCTCCTTCAGACCCCATTAGTTCTGCCCCTGTCTCTTTTATCCCTCCTCCTGCTCCACTTACATCTGTTCAGCCCTATGCTTACGATGCTTCCTCATCAGAATCTGATAGTCCTCCCAGTGATGATGTTTTACACAGACTACGGTCTAGAGTAGTCCGTCGAGCTGCTGTTCCTTCCGCCTCCTCGGTGCCCTCTCCTTCTTCCCCCTTCCATATGGTTGATCGTACCAGACGTTATCGTTCCTGTTCCACCTCCGAGGGTCCTATCCCTCTTCCTGAGCTGTACTCACGTATCCACTCCCGTGATGCTCGCTTGGCTGAGTTACCCTCCGTTACTCCAGGCCCCTCTCATGCTTCGCCTCAACATGATATTATTGTACCTCCTATTACTGCCGCAACTCCTGTCCATACCTCCCTTCCTCCCTCTGTTCAACTCTCTTCTGACCCCGCTTTTCCTCCCTCTGGTTATTTTCCTCCACCTCCCTCCTACCTTGATACAGCCCCTGAGTCCGACTCTTCGGATGTTGAACCTCCTCTTCCTAGC